>PVKU01004022.1:0-159391 GCA_004027475.1 Anoura caudifer
CCTCGCTGTAATGTAAATTCTATGGGAGCAGGGTAGGAATTTTTTACCCTAACATTTTATTGTAAAAATTTCAAACATACAGAAACATTGGAAGAATTTTACAATGAATACCTATATGCCCACCACCTAGATTTTACAATGAGTATTTCACTGTATTTGCTCTATTACATCATCTCTTCATCCCTTTATTCATTCATTAATACATCCTATTTTTGATATATTTTAAGGCTGCATTTCCCTTTAATATTTCAATATGTATGTCACTAACTAGAGTTCAATCTTGTTTCTCTTTTTCTCTTCTGAGGTAAAATTTACAGGGCCTTGACAAATGTATTCACAAACCTTTATCAACAATAAAGTAATTAAAAAAAAGATATGGATCTTTACCAGCACCCGGAAAGTTCTCTCATGTCTCTTTCTCACAGGGTTGCCAAATTTCACGATTAAAAATACAGGAAGCCCAGTTAAATTTGAATTTCAGTGAAATAATACATCTTTAGCATAATGTTTCAAATTTTGCATAGGGCATACTTATAAAAAAAAAAAACAACCCCTCTGTTGTTCATCTGAAATTCAAATTTAACTGGGAATCTTGTATTTGATCTGGCAACTCTACTTTTCAGGAATTTCTTGCCCCAACTCCCCAAAGGCAGCCATTGTTCCGATTTTTTTCCACCAGAAATTTTACATGTTTTAGAACTTCATAATTCATTTGTTTTTTTCTGTGGGGCTCTCTTTCACTCAGTGTAATGCTTTTGAAATTCAGCCATACCATTGCATCAGTCGTGTGTTTGTTCCTTTTTATTGTGGGATAGTACTTCATAATATGGCTGTAATACTGTTCGTGCATCTGTGCCCTATCGTGGGCAGTCTGTCTGTTATAAATAAGTTGCTGCAAATCAAAGCATTCTTACAGTGTGCATTGGGTACCAGTTACAGTAGTCTAGCCAAAGTACAAGCTTTTAACAAACCTCACGGCACGGTATAATTTAGCTTCTCTTACCTCTTCCCCGGCCTCCCTTCTTGTCCCTCTTCCTAAGCTCACTATTCTCCAGCCATATTCCTTCGGTACCCGGATGCTTGCATGCAACCCCTACTTGAGCCCTTTGTTTGCAATGCCGTATGGTTGGAACACCATTTCTTCTTCTTCATTTTGAAGATTTTATTTATTTACTTTTTTTAGAGAGAGTGGAAGGGAGGGAGAAAGAGAGAGAAACATCAATGTGCAAGAGATGCATGCAGCTGTTGCCTCTCGCACGCCCCCTACTGGGGACCTAGCCCACAACCCAGACATGTGCCCTGACTGGGAATTGAACCAGCGACCTTTAAGTTCACAGGCCAGTGCTCAATCCACTGAGCCACACCAGCCAGCGTAGATCACTATTTCTTCTTACTTGTTGTCTGGCACATTTTGCCCTTGTTCCTTCCTCTACCTCCTACAGTGTGACTCTAGGTGAGGTTCCTAACCTCTCTATGGCACAGAATAATAATAGTTCCTTTTTCAGGGGGTTATGAAGAGAATTAAATGAATTAACATTTGAAAAACACTTAACATGGCACCACAGTAAGTATTCAGTCAGTGTTTGTAATTGATGTTGTGGGCAACCTTGAATTTCTAGAAGCTTATGCTTTATGTATATTGCACACTAAAGAATGGAGTTATTGAAGGCAACAGCAGCAGAGTGGAAGAAGAATTTCAAGGGGGACCAAGCAAGTAGGAGGGAAAAGGAGCAGATCAGAGTTTATAGTAATAGTCCACCTGACTACACTCAATGGGAGCTGAGTTAATGGCAGTAGGAATTGAAAATGGGACATAGATTCAGAAGACCTTCACGTTGGAGACAGAACCAACTGAGTGACTGTCAGCAAGCTCAGGGAAAGGTGTGACATAGCTTTCTCCGAGCTTTCTGTCTTAGGTTATCTCCAAGAATGTTGGTGCCATGTACCAAGGTAAGGAATTCAGGAAGAGGGGCTGGATTTGGGGAAAAAATAATTTTGCTTTTAGAAGTGGTAAATTAAGGATGCTAACTGGACATTGCTAGAAACGTCTCATAGACCATTCAAAAGGAAAATACAATGGAAGGCACAGATTTTGATGAGGAATGAATTATATCTTACAATGTAAAAATGATGTTTTCAAGGAAACAAAAAGTGACACTTTTATTGCTGTTCTACAAATCTAAGTCCTCTTTAGACTCGTCTTACATAGAATTCTGACGACATACAAAGTGTACAGCTCTGTGTGTTCTACGTTCCAGTTTCAGAGAACGAAGACACAGGGACACGTGGGGAAGACTGTTGGTGGGGGAGGGGCCTGGGTGAGCGTAAGAAGCAGCGCTATTCGAAGGGAAGCTCTTAAAGTCTGGCTGTGGCTACAATGCCTTTCTTCTTCTTTTTTGAAAAATTTTGTTCCTTTTTTCTGAACTATTAAGACTTTGGTGCTTTGAATCAGTGTTCTGATTTGCAGTTCAGGGTAGATTATTTTAAATCTTAAAACTGTGAAGAAAAAGCTGAAGAAAGTAGGGGCCATCAGGTGTCTGGTTGTAAGGCAAGAGGCAAGTACAGT
The DNA here is from genome assembly GCA_004027475.1 of Anoura caudifer. Classification (NCBI taxonomy): domain Eukaryota; kingdom Metazoa; phylum Chordata; class Mammalia; order Chiroptera; family Phyllostomidae; genus Anoura; species Anoura caudifer. Next base: position 2,567 of record PVKU01004022.1, read on the forward strand.
CGGTATGAGGCTGGGGAGTGTGCGTGCCCGTTTTGCCTTTCTTTCTTGTTTTGATTTTTTTTTTTCAAAAAAATCTAGCTGATATCCAGCTAGACAGGAGCTGGGTATCAGAGAGGAATTACTGCTACGGCTCTTCCTTTAATCTGAGAACAGCTTTCTAGTCATAGTGCTTGGGCTTTGTGTCCCCTTTTAGAAAATCAGGTGTATGCTCGTCTTTATTATGCTGTATACTTGTATTAGAGTGTCATGTAACAGAAATTACTCAAGTTGCCCTGGCTGGTGTAGCTCAGTGGATTGAGCGCGGGCTTGCAAACCAAAGGATCGCGGTTCGATTCCCAGTCAGGGCACATGCCTGGGTTGCAGGCCAGTTCCCAGCAGGGGATGCACGAGAGGCAACCACACATTGATATTTCTCTCCTTCTTTCCTTCCCTGGCCCTCTAAAGATAAATAAATAAAATCTTTAAAAAAAAAGAAAACTTCTGTGCTTTAAAAAATATATAAAAAAATTACTCAAGCTGAAGAGTTCTTTTAGGATGAAATTACTCGTTCAGAAAAAACAGAAACTGATCTGAAATTAGTTGCTTTCCTCTGAATGTATTTTAAAATTATAATGCATGGGCAATAATAAAATACTATGTTCCTGATAAAAATATTAATGAAATTCCATTCTTTCAATCTAAGCTTTTTCAGAGGTTATTTATTTCTAACCAAATGAATCTGTTTATAATATGTTATTTGTATTTTTGTTTATATGAAGGTCTGTACTATGAACCAGAATTATGATACCTTATGTTTTTAGAGAGTTATTTAGAGAAACTAAGAGATTCTTTCATGTAATAGACACAAAGTATCTTACTGCTGATTCTATTCATGTTTCGCACTTGAAACAATACAGGTTCTCATTCACGTTTGGCTGTTTTATTTAAGAGCATCACATACTTCAAAATTCATTTCCTCAATTCTCTTATTCATCTCTTTTCATGAAAGGAATCATTTATTGTTATGAAAGTACTTTTCCGCTATACTATTTTTCTTACGGTGCTAAAGGTGTTCCCCTTTGCTCAGTACTGATTGAGTTTCCAGGGCATATGTCCCATAATCAGCCCTTCTGGTTGAAAATATATTGCTGAATTTAAAGAAATCAGAAGCATTTAAAAAATCACAGTGAGGGGGCCTGGGGAAAATAGAGAGCTAGAATGTTTGAGTAGGTGACAAAAAGGGGGGAAATTAATGAAAATGTTGCTGTGTAAATTGGCTTATTTTATGGTGCTGGTGTTTGCTGAGAGAGCATTCATAGGCCTCTATTATATGTAAGAAGAAGGAACTGCCTATGCCTAGCAGGCTTAAATGTGCTCTATAAAGTTTCAGTCTAAACAAAAATGTTCATTTTAATTTTTATTTATTTTTTAATTTAATCTTTATTGTATTTTTTCATTACCGTTTAATTCCCTTACACCCTCCTCCTCCCAGTATCACCACACTGTGGTCCATGTCTGGGAGTCCTTTTGTCTGTTTGCTCAAGCCTCCACCGCCTCCCCTCCCCTGGCCCTTAGCTGTCAGCCTGCTCTCTGTCTATGAGTCTGTCCCCCTTTTCCTTGTTAGTTCCATTTGTTATTAGATTTCACATATCAGTGAGGTCATATAGGAGTTGACTGGCTTATTTAACTTAGCATGATGTTCTCCAAGTCCATTCATAATGTTGCAAAGGGTAAAATTTTCTTGTTTTTTTTTACAGCCAAGTAGTATTCCATTGTGCAAATGTCCCATAGTTGTTTTATCCACTCACCTACTGATGGGCATGGGCTGCTTCTGTATCTGCAGTGAACATAGGGGTGCTTATGTTCTTTCAAATTAGTGTGTTGGGTTCCTTCAGATACATTCCCAGAAGTGGGATTGCTGGGTCGAAAGGCAGATCCATTTTTAATTTTTTGAGGTATCAAGGTTGACAATTCTAGCTCATAATGCTGCTGAATACTCATCGGGAAAACTGAAAAATAATTGGGAATATTTCCAAATTGGTGCCCTGGATTTGCAAGCCATTTCCAAAGTTTTCCATGCTTGTAGTTAAATTGTATGTAACTGGTATCTGAAGAAGAAGCAACCCCAAAACAAAGGATAATTTAATTTAGCCTAGTGAAGTTAACCCTTGTAAATAATGTAAAGCAGGGTGAGCCTAGAAGGGGAGATGAGGAAATGAGGAAGAAAAGGAAAGACGATGTTGGTTACTGAAGAGAGAGCTTTCCCCTCGGAAAAGCTTGATGTTGTCTTCCTTTTCTGACAAATACGTTCCTGAAATCTGAAAAGGTGAAATAACTTGTCCAAAATCACAGTGTGTCAATGGAAAAGCCTAAACTATTAGCTCCTTGCTTAACTCAATGTGTTTTAATTGCACCCACGCCTATGTCTTACGCCTATAGAGCCTCCCAGGGAACCAGAATTCTTACGATGTATCTTTTCAACTTCCTTGTTGCTCCACAAGTAGTATTCTTTAAACACTTACATGCAGTTGTTGCCTTCCAGGCCTGTGGTTCTCCTTCACTCTGTTCTTTAGCTGTCTCTCCTCCAACACCCTTCAGCATGATATTGTGGGTTGGAGTTTTCAGAAATATCTACTTATTCCAAATAGATCAGATGGTAATTGTAGAAAACTGGGACAATAAGAATGGATTCAGTACTTGTTGGCTGTGAATCTGGAATTCATTTTTATATTTAACTTAACTAATTTATTTTCAACTAGTATAACTCTCTTCTCTGAAAGTTTCAGAATCTGTTTTTTTGTTTGTTTGCTTGTTTTTTGTTTTTCTCCTCAAAGTGTGACCACCATACATCTGGGAGTGGAATGCTGGTCAGGAACGTAATCTGAAGATCACTGCCTCTATGACTTAATCAGGTTTAATCAAATCCGTTGATCATATCACAAAGTATTATTCTTAATTATTGTTCAAAGTGTTAAACCCATTATTTTCCAGAATGCATCCCTCCTCAGAACTTCATTACTTGGTTTTCATATGTATGTGTATACATATACAATTTTTACATGTGCATTTTTCAATAAATACATACAGTGCTATAAACATGTTTTCTCTTTCTTATGATTTAATAATATTTCAATCTTTTAGTTTAATGCATTGTAAGAATTCAGTATATAATACATACAAAGTATGTGTTAATCAACTGTTCATGTCATCAGTAAAGCTTCTGGTCAACAGTTAAGTTTTGGGGGAGTCAAAAGTTATACTTGAATTTTCAGCTGCACAGGGAGTCAGTGTTCCTAACCCCTGCCTCGTTCAAGGGCCGACTGTGTATGTGTGCACACACGTTACTGTTCTTCATGGGTTAAAATTGGGTGGCTGCTCTATTATTTTGGAAAATGCTACAGAGATTTAGCAGTGAAGGGCATATATCTTTGCCTTCTTTTTCTTCTGTAGAAAATATATTACCTGTTCTCAGTTCTAATAGGAGAATTGAGGAACTGAATTTTGAAGTATGTGATGCTCTTAAATAAAACAGCCAAACGTGAATGAGAACCCTACGTTGTTTCAAGTGCGAAACATGATTGCAAACAGTCTTCCATTCAGTGAATGGACGTGCTGTGGCCACACAGTCACTGTGTTGCTACTTGGTTTTCTCATATGTATTCAGGTAAGCAGTGCACTCAAGGGAAAGCAAGTCATTCTTTCAACTGACTCACATAGGTGAGTTCAAGGGGACTGTGCTGTACCTCCTGTTCCTTAAAACTCAGCTTTTTGTTTAATTGCAGTCATTGATGCCCTGCAAATAGACATGGCATGAATTGGTGAGCTGGTTTCCAGGCGTGCGGAAATTGGAGGTCTTTAGAGGATTAAATGTCCTGGGTCCATGGCTATGCCTGGGGATTTCTGGTGGGTAGAATTGTTGCTAAGCTGTCTGCCTCTGGTCATTGAGTGCTTGGTCCCTAAGTCATAAAAATAAGCATCAAGAGAAGGAGCAACTAGAAGATATGGAAGGAAATATTATAGGAACATATTCTTGCTCATGTTTAGGACTGATTTGAGGACTCTGGAATGCACTTTCTAATAAATTATCCATGTGAATAACCATACTCATTCCTATCAGGAGGAAAAGAGAAAAAAAAAATCAGAATTCCTACCAGTCTAGAAACATTGTAAAACAATGTCAGCCATGAAATGTTTATGAAAGATTTTGGTTGAAGGAGAGTTTATGGGGAGTAAAGAACTATCAAAGGTCTGAGAGCCACAGAAATATTTTGGTAATGGAGAATCTCTGTCTGGGGATTTAAAAATATATACCCCTAAAAAGATTAGTTGTTTAAAAGGAAAGATTCCTGCCTTGGCTCAGTGGCTCAGCTGGTTAGAGGGTCATCCAATATGCCAAGGTTGAGGGTTCAATCCCTGGTCAATGCACATAAAATAATCAGCCACTGAATGCATAAATAAGTGGAACAACAAATAAATGTTTCACTCTCTCTCTCTCCCCCTTTTTCTTTCTCTCTAAAAATCCACACAAATTTTAAAAGGAAAGATTCCTTACAGATGTTTAAAATACAGATATTTTCTCACGAACTCAGGAAATATTTCTAACAGTCATTGATTAATAACTCTTGAGTCATATCTGAGTTCATGTATTACTAATTTCGGTGCCAAGTTTACTTAACTGAACTATTTGCTGGGCACTAGGCACTGGGATTCTGGTTTGGAACTTCTATGACATCCTCATATGAGAAATAGATTACAGAGTCAGAGTGAACACGGGCTCCCACTGAGGCTACTTGGCATCCTTAATTTCTCTCTACATTTCTGGAAATGAAGGAAAACTGCACTGTTCATTTACTTTTTAAAATTTTTACTTATGGAAGTCCTTTATCTCTTGGACAGGCCCTCAGGACAGAAGCTAAATAATATGTATGGAATAGACACTGGTCCCTAATTGGTAGACACAAAATTGTAACAGAATATTTATTTTTCAATTCGAATTTCAGGAAGATAAATTTATTTTCCCAAAGAAGAGCGTGGATCTTCTTGGTTGCATCAGAAAGAAAACAGAAACCTTTAACCTAGACAGAAGGAAAAAAAATTGAAGCTGGTAATTAAGCCTCAAGCTTTCTATTTCCAGGTCTCCCCATTACTCCTCTCCTTCTTCCATGGTTTTCAGGGAATAACGGAGTTGGGAGAAGCTGGGAGAAGTCCAAAATCTGCTTGAGTAATTTTATAATTAAAACATTCTGTGCAACAGAAATTTGTTTCTTGACATAGTATGTTAGATTGTCAGGTGAAGGTAGATAGATAGCCAATACCTTTCTGTGGGTAGAGAGCGCCTCATTTTAATGAGACAAAATGAGAGTTGATGTAATATATTATTGAAAATATTAATTACCATCAACAGTCATCACTGATATAAATTTGATACGTTTTCTGCAGATTCAAAGCCCAGCAACTTGCACCCAGATCTTGATTGTTCATTGTGGACTTGATGTCCACTAGGTGGCACTGTTGCTTCACAAAGTTGGTACCGGAAGCTCCATTAAGTCTGTAAGTTACCTAGGGAGCACTATTTATATTTGTTATAAGTATATTGTTTATAGTTTAAACGTGAATGTCTGCTTTACCAGCTGCAAATCAAACGAATACCAATTGTCATTCTTTTTACAAATATTCTGATAAAACTCTCTACTATATAAAATTTACAAATGCTTAGAATAAAGAAAAAAAAAACCCAAACTGTTAATACTCTTAGTACCATTTGCCACCACACCAATGTCTAATTTGTCAGCAGCTTACTCTGTGAGAGCATTTGTGCTTATTATTCTAGGTAAATTATCTCATTCAACCCTTCTGACAACCAAACCTGTTAAAGATGGCAAGGCTAAGAAGTGGCAAGACTGGAGTTCGCACTGTCTGGGGGCCCCTCCTGCCTGGTCAACGGCAGAGGTGGGCGCTGCTCCCACGTCACAGCAAGCTCAGGGTGGGGGAAAACGGGGGAGTGGTTTAACATGGACATAATAAGGCTTTCCTTCCATTACTTTTAAAAGGTGTTCTTGAGAATGGATATTAGTGAAAAAACTCTGTATTTTGTATACCTAACTAATATATATATTTTTCACAGCAGATGTCCCCTTCTTGGGTTCGATTCTCAGATATGCAGTCTTTATCACCATGGCTATAATGGCATTACCATATACCTGGCCACATAAAAATATTCCTTTTTGACATTTTCTGGCCTCCATTTTTTTGCCATTTTTTTGTGGTTTCTACCCATACTACATTCATGCATCTATTCATTCCTTTTTATTTTCAATCTGATTAAATTACAAAGAAAAGAGGATTTGTCAAACGAATTTAGATTAACAGGAAAGGAATTGTATTCTATCTTCCCACCCTAATCTCCTTAACTGATGATTATCTTGGGGCTGACAGGAATAAAAGGCCTGTTCCTGTGGTGGGGTTTCCTGATTTTTCTGGACTTGTGAATAAGTTGATAAGCTCTCTCCTTTCAGCTGGTCTCTGTGCTTCCATCAGAGTGAAGGTGGGACCTGGGAATACTTATACGTGAGATGGGTCAGCAGGTTCAGCTGTGACTGCGATACAGGCACTTTCCTTACCTTCAGTTTTGACCATTAACTGTTCAATATGTTGACTAGAATGTGGGAAAGATCATATATGAGATTTGTCTTATTCTTTTTTAAAAGTGTATTTTATTGATTATGTTATTACAGTTGTCTCATTTTTTCGTCCCCTTTATCCCACTCCACCCTACGTGCCTCCTCCCCACCAGCATTCCCTCCTCAGTTCATGTCCATGGGTCGTACATATAAGTTCTTTGGCTTCTTCATTTCCTATACTATTCTTAGCCTCCCCCTGTCTATTTTGTACCTATCACTTATGCTTCTTATTCCCTGTACCTTTTCCTCCCTTCTTCCCCTTCCCCTCCCCACTGATAACCCTCTGTGTGATCTCCATTTCTGTGATTCTGTTCCTGTTCTATTGTGTGCTTAGTTTGTTTTTATTTTTGTTTTTTTTAGGTTTAGTTGTTGATAGTTGTGAGTTTGTTGTCATTTTACTCTTCATGGTTTTTGATCTTTTTCTTTTTCTTAGATAGGTCCCTTTAACTTTTCATATAATGAGGGCTTGGTGATGATGAACTCCTTTTACTTGACCTTATCTGGGAGGCATTTTATCTGCCCTTCCATTCTAGTCCATCACCTTAACCACTTGGCCATGACTACTCACACATTGCCCTTCCATTCTAAATGATAGTTTTGCTGGATAGAGCAATCTTGGATGTAGGTCCTTGCCTTTCATGACTTTGAATACTTCTTTCCAGGCCCTTCTTGCCTGTAAGGTTTCTTTTGGGAAATCAGCCGATAGTCTTATGGGAACTCCTTTGTAGGTAACTGTCTCCTTTTCTCTTGTTGCTTTTAAGAGTTTCTCCTTGTCTTTAATCTTGGGTAATTTAATTATGATGTGTCTTGGTGTATTCTTCCTTGAGTCAAATTTCTTTGGTACTCTCTGAGCTGCCTGGACTTGCAAGACTATTTCCTTCACCAGAATGGGGAAGTTTTCCTTCATTATTTTTTCCAATAAGTTTTCAATTTCTTGCTCTCCCTCTTCTCCTTCTGGCACCCCTATGATTCATATGTTGGATAGTTAAAGTTTTCCCATAGGTTCCTAAGCCTCTCCTCATTTTTTTGAATTCTTGTTTCTCCATTCTGTTCCAGTTGAATGTTTATTTCTTCCTTCTGTTCCAAATTGTTGATTAGAGTCCTGGTTTCCTTCCTTTCACTGTTGGTTCCCTGTATATTTTTTTTATTTCACTTGTATAGACTTCATTTCTTCCTTTATTTTGTGACCATACTCAACCATTTCTGTAAGCATCCTGATTACCAGTGTTTTGAACTCTGCATCTGATAGATTGTCTATCTTCTCATTGCTTAGTTCTTTTTCTGGAATTTTGATCTGTTCTTCCATTTGGGCCGTATTTTTATGTCTCAGTGCTCCTATTATGTTGTAATGGGTGAAGCCTTAGGTATTCACCAGGCTGGGGCAACCTACTTCACTAAGTTGTGGTGCTGTATGAGGGGGAGGGGCCAGAGAGGGAACAATGCTGCTTTCTCAGCTCTCATCCTGCTTTCAGTCACTTCCCCTGCTACCCACAAGCAAATTGGGTCCTTCTGGTGCTGATTCCCGGGTGGACGGGTCTTTGTATGTTCTACGGCCCTGTGGGTCTCTCCAATGAACCCACCTGTGAGGCTGGGAGTTTCTCCTGTACTGCAAGCCTCCCGGGGTTTTATAGCCAGAGATTTTGAGGCTTTAATTTCCTGCACTGGAACCCTGGGTTGTGTGGTCGGTCTTGCTTCCCATTTGTTCCTCCTGTCCTATCTGCATGTGAATGTGGGACCACCTGGTCCACCAGCCACCACATCACCTACCCAGTCTGCTGCCTCTTGGTGGGTCCTCTCCACCCTGCCTGCCTGTCTGCACCCTCCTACCAGTCTGGATGAATGTTTCTTCTTTAACTCCTTGGTTGCTGGATTTCCATATAGTTTGATTTTCTGGCATTTCGGGTTGTTTTTTGTTTTTACATTTGTTGTTGTCCTTTTGGTTGTGTGAGGAAGCAAAGTGTATCCACCTACATCTCCATCTTGGCAGGAAGTCCTCGATGTGCCTTATTCTTAATCTCAGGAACCAGTTCCAGCAGGCAGGTGAGACCTTGAACTCTTAAATCTTTTGTCCTTGGTTTTACAATCCTAATTATGTTGCCTTCTAAAATATAATGCTCCCTCATTCTTGGGACTTCCTTGGGCAGGTAAGCCATGGAGATGTATTAGAAAACAGCCTGATCATCCTGTATAATTTTTAAAAGAGAGGCTTCAAATAAGAATGTTCATTGCATTGGAGACTGTTGGAATATTTATTTAATTAGGTGGACACTTTCTTTTGTTACAGGTTAGTAGACTGCCTATCAAAAGTAATTCTTCTTCTATAGACAATGAAAAAATTGGTGGGCATAAATACTGTGTGCTACTAAGCATATTCATCATTTCTCTCTTTAGTTTCAAGTTTCTAGGTACAATAAAGCCCTGTTTTTATAAATTGGAATGAGACCCACAGTCAATTTGTTAAAAGTTCTTTATAGATGCAAATATGAGAAAATATTTCTGCTAGCTTTCATAATTAAATGAAATAATGTCTTAGCTTAAATATTTCTAGAGTAGTAATGGTATGTTTACACTCCTACCAATGCCCATGGCAGATATCACTAACAGATCCGTGCAAAGTTGCTCAGTGAGTGTGTATGCGCTTCTTTAGAATCCTCAACTCCTCATTTCAGTAACTCAGCTGAAGAGCTAATTTATCTGTATTGGCACAGGATATGGGTAACTTTATATTGATCAAATTAAAAACGTAGAAGATAAATATCAGAAGATAAAGTTAAGTCAGGAGTTCAGAAATTTCCGGACCACTTAAGGACACAGCAAACCTTTGAGTTTGAGTAAGGAGAATGGAGTTGGCATGCAGATCTCCAAACTAAACAGGGGTATACAACCAATTTTTTGAGGATAAATAATGCTGTAGTGCAAATCAGAATTTTGGGTTCAAAAAAGGGAGATGGAAATAGGTTTGGGTTGTTATAAAATGTAGAGTTTGAGTAAGCAGACCAGTTTGCAAAAAATTATAAACTGGATAAGATTGTCCATCGAGGAGAAGAAGAAAAGATTCCATTCTAATTGAATAATGATGGGAAGTAAGACATATATCATATTCTTCTTTTATGATTTTAATGCACTAAGGCATATTAAAAGCTCAATGTAAAATTGTTGCCCTGACCAGCGTGGCTCATTTGGTTGGGCATCATTCTGCATAATGAAGGGTCACTGGTTCAATTTCTGGTCAGGGTTCATGCCTGTGTCTGTTCCCTGGTTTGGGCGTGTGTGAGGCAACCAACCAATTGATGTTTCTCTCTCACATCTATGTTCCTCTCCCTTGCTTTCTCTCTCCTTTCCCCTCTATCTAAAACTAAATAAAATCTTAAAATTGTTGAAATATAACATTATTAATACCATCTTGAAATTAAAGGAATTTATAGTCACTAACAACTAACATTTATCAATATTTCTCCCTTGCTACCTCACTTACCTAAATCCACACCTCAAAGACCTTGAAAAGTTGGCATGAAATTTCAGCTTTGCTTGCCAATATGTTGTTTAGTGTGTGGCTCCACAGTGTAACACTTCAAATATTTGTTGTTTCGGTTGTTGCTGCTGTTCTCCTGCTGATGTGAATAAACGGTGATGTGCCCTGGGGCTTGATCTATCTGCTCTAGCATGTGTATGTTTTACTGCCAATAATATGGTGACTATGGTGCAAAATACCATTGAAATCTGTGTGTAATGTACACCTTGCAACTTCTGGGGCAAATTTTAGTTATGCCACTAATGAATGGGGAAAAAGAGAACTCTGGCTGGATTCCCTGTATGTTACTTCTTAAAGTGAAAGAAATGCTTTATGAAAGGCCTAAAAATCCTCTTAAAATTTTTGCTATAAACTAAAATTGTTTATTTGTCTATATCTTCAATAAATTGTAAATTTGTAATTATTCGCTGTTTCTTTTTCTATTCGAGTCCACTGTCTGAATTATACTTAGTCATTCAATTTGACTTCCTGAAAGAAATAAGCTTGAGCATGGAGAGTTTTTAAATGTTGTTATGTGCTTTATGGTAACAAGACATTACTGGTAGCCCGCATTTGAATTGTGTTGTTAGATATGAAATGTAAACCAACAAGTAAAAACCAGCTCAAAAGAAAATTATGTTCCATGACTTCAAGGTCCCAGAAAATTGTAAGCATGAGTGGTCTAATTAATCCAGAAAATAGACTTCATTAAGTGTTGTGACGCCAACACACGACAGGTTGAAGAATGTCCTGAGACTACTTACAGGATGAATTTGTTATTCACCCGAGCTGGTCTAAGATGTTAACCCCAAAGTGCCTCATTGGAGCACGGGAACAATATACACTCATGAAAATGGCATCATTAGTGATGAGTGTTTGCTGGTTAGTTATCCCCTAACACTCCCACTTCTAAGGAAGTAGCCAGAAATCTGGTTTAAGATTTATGCCCAAAGATGCGAATCCCAGTGTTATCTGTGAAACAAAACAAAACAAAACCCTGGAAGACTGGAGTAGTTACTCCTTAGAAAATGGGTATACAAACTATGGTACATCTTTATGAAGGAATATAAAGCAGTCATTTTAAAAAATGGTGTTCCCTAAGAATTTTTCATGATATGGTAAAGGCTTGTGATATAATGCTCAGTAAAATCCAAAGTTACGTGTACAGCAATATCTCAGCTATATGAAGAAAAACATGTCATAGACAAGAAAAACTAGATTGTAAACTATACCTTCATATTAATTAACAATGTGGTTATGGAAAATATTTTTCTTTTTCAACACTTTGTCATACTTTCTAAAATTTTCTGTTTTTTAATAGTAAATTGATTATGTAATAACCAGAAAAAAATGAATAGAAAATATTAGGACAAATAAATGGCTTCTGAACTTTTGTCCAAGTGCAAGTGGTCCACATTTTGCCGCATTGATCCCTGACAGAAAGTACACAAAGCCATGATGATTGACCATGGACTGAGTAAGCACGGATTTGGAGTTGATGCCCTCCAAGATTTATAAGTCTGTATTTCCAAATGTAACCTGACTATAAGTCAGTATTTAAGTGTCCCAGTCCCCACACAGATCATGTTCAAAGAAACATAATGCCACAGTCGAAAGCAATGTGAGAAGGTAGTAATGGGTAAAGGGGGTCCAACGCATGGTGACGGAAGATGATTTGACTTTGGGTGGTGGGCACACCATGCACTATCCAGATGGTGTATTACAGAAATGTACACTTGGAACTTATATGATATTATTAACCAATGTTACCTCAATACATTTAATAAAACAGTAATGTGAGGAGAATTTCAGTCTTAACTAGGATCTCTCAAAAACTATTAAAGGTGATCCAATTTATAACCTGAATATTATTTCTTAGAAGAATCTTTCCTTATCTGAGTCTGTCCCACAGACTGTTACATGCTGACCCTCTGAAAGTCTCTAAAACCCCAGACCATGAGGTTTTCTGTCTCTTTTATGTCCCCCCTTCTCTTGCATTCACTATGTCCTTTTTCCTCTTTCCATTATACAGATTCTATATGATATAAGAAAAGTAATTGTGTTGGAAAGAGATGGACCTTTCCCTATATTGTGAGAGAATGGGGAGAAGGCCAGCAAGTAAAATAAAATCTCTCCTTATTTTCCCCATTGTTATCTGTAACTATTTTTCTGTCTCCACTGATTTTCAGGCTACCAGCATAGCCTGGAACCAGGCTGAAATAGACTACACAATTCTTGGGTAATTTCAGGAGTGCAGGCATTCAATTCATGTGTTAATACTTAATGACTGGATCCTATGTCTGCAGAACTTTTATTAGATCCTAGGAAGGTGGCAAAACAAGTTATGTAAATAATCCCTACTCACAAGGAATTTCCAATCTCATTAGCCTGACTGGATCAAATCACATGAAATAGATTTCAAGGAAGAAAACCAATAGACAATGAGAATGACTAGAACTGTACACCCAAGAACAGCATCAGGGTTGCCTGGGTGTTGGGTGTACAGCAAGAACGGAGCTGAGGGGAAACCAGAGAATGTTTCATGGAAAAGGTAAGTATTGAGTCTGTGTTTAATCCAAGGAAGAGACCTGGGAACTAAGGAAGTCAGTATAGAGATATGTTGAAAAGTCAATATGTAGCAGATGGTGAATATAATTGTCTACTGAAACAGAGGGTCCAGGCAAGGTGCAGTTTTTTTTTTTCTTAGTGGGACTGCAATTGTGATTTCAGTCAAACTTTCAGTTGTTCGTATTTTGTCAGCATAGATTTGAATTTATTACCTAGATGTGTTTTGAAAAAATTATTGTGAATTTTGATTATGGAAGTAATATATACTCAGTATATATACATACACGTGTGTGTATGTGTATATATATACACATATATGTAAACTTTTGAAAGGAAGTATATAATATAAATAAATATTGTTTTCATGAATGAAAATCTCACCTACCAAGGACTAAAAAAGATAGGGCATTTAGCAATGCCCTCTTAATGTTGCTGAATTTTGTAGAACTGAAAATGTATACTTCCTAAATAGGTAAAGTACAGATTCTCTAGGTTTTTTTTTTTTTTGGCAGGGCAGACCACTCTGGCAGTTTTATGTTTTTGCATACCTTATAGGAAGAGTCTTAAGTAGCCGAATGCTTCCTGTTTTCATTAGCATAACCCAGCCCACTTCCAACACACACCCAGAGCTACATTAGCCTTTGGGATTGGAGCCAAAATTTAAGACTACAGTGAATGTAAGGGAATTTACTAGTGAGAGAGCTCTAGACCAACTTGACATTGAACCCATTCCTTTTCCAAGATCGGAAAAATAGTAACAGGAACCATTTCTCCATATCATTCAGGTAAGAATTCAAGGTTTTAATCTATATTTTTATCTGGAATGATCAGCTACACCACAATAATACATACAGCCCAGCTGCGTATATTTAAGTTCGTCTGTTGATCTTTATCTCTCTCTCTTTTATTGATTGATTTTTTGCATAGTGATGACATTATAAACCACAGACGAATTGGAGCCTCACGTTGAAAGGACGCGTTCTGCAACATTTTTTTTTTTTTTCCTACAAGAAGCAGCCTGAAAAATGACAGGGACAAAGAGGAAAAAGAAGAGTGTGCCTTGGAGCAGGATGAAGACCCCTCAGTGTGAAGACTTTGAACAGTGGGGCAGAAGGAGGCTGCCTGTTTTGGAATGGGCACTACATTACAATCCGAAAGAAAACTTGCTCCCAGACACTGTGTCTGGGGTAATGTTGGCAGTTCAACAGGTGACACAAGGTAATGGACTGTGCTCGCTTTTCCTGTTTTATGCAGAACAGATGTCACTTTGCTTCAGTGGGAGAGTATTGTGACCTCAGATCTACAATTTAGCTAATGAAATGAATATTGAATTAATTTTGGGGAAATAAACATATTGAATGTTTTCTACTGAATATATGTATAAATATATAGAGAATCCTGTATGTCCTTAGACCTTAGGTTTATTGTGCATGCTGATTTAATTTTCAATCACATTGTACACCGTATTTATTTCTCAATAAGAAATTTAAACTGGTGAGAAGTCTCATTTTAATTTTCCTAAGGCAGATTCTAAATGATATGCTGGGTTTAGGTAGGTGTTTCTCTTGGTGAAAACTTTTAGTTGCCTAGTGTGCATATGTATGAGTGTGTGTGTGTGTGTGTTTTCCTTAAAAGTATAGTCATTGTATTTTTTAACCGATTCAGTTAATAATTTCCTAACTGTAGCAAGGAAAGGGACTGACTTCTCAGCCTTGAGAATTTGGAACACTTTCCTTAGCACAGACTTTGTAGATTTCCTTGCAGTTTCACTACCTCCCTGTCTCCAACTATTATTCATACCATTAAACTATACGCACTCTTTTAACTGAATTATTCTGTAGCTCAAACAAACTTGTTTGTTTATTTGTGCTTTTAATGTGATTAGAAACGCTTGCACTAGTGGCTTTACTTTAAGATCCATAATACTATTATTTTATGGGCTTAAATTTTTCTTAATAGTCTTGTATTACATTTTAATGACTATTTTGTTAACAGCAAAACACAGTAATTTTTCATTAAAAAGCAGAATAAATAACAGGTTAGGGCTTTTGCAGCCTTGTTTTTATTTAATTTTATTCAAATGAGACACAGCTACTTTGAAACTTAGGTGATGAATTTACTAGGGCTTTGTCACCAGATAGTCTGAGTATATGTTTAAACTTATTTTGCTTTGACTTAGTGTGAAATGAAAGACTAATATATATTTAAAAGCAATTTTTTTTCACCTTTGTAAAATATCAGGTTAATGAAGAAGTTTGGGCATATAATAAAATTACCTGTGATATGTCATTAGTGATATCATTTATATGTAAGTCATTAGTAGTTAATTGGGTGGCTTCTATCCGGGTGTAGATTTTGAGGAATTTTGTTTTATGAGTTATGTATTATATTAGTTATGAAGAAAAACTAGGCGGATCCCAACTGATGAGAAGCACAAAGGTCACCCATTGTGTCTTATAATGTTATAGATCTTGCTGCTGTTCCTTTTGGAAGTAAGTCTACCCGTGACTGGACAAGCCTACATCACTAGAAAGACCTTAAAGTTTTGTGTTGGTGTATGAAAAGACTCATTCTTCTAAAAGTACCTATCCTCTTAAAAACAATTTTCCCAAACTTTCTCATGCTTACCTACTATGGAGATAGAAAAAGTGAAATATGCCCTGGCTGGTGTGGCTCAGTGGACTGAGTACTGGCCTGCGAACCAAAGGGTCGCTGGATCAATTCCCAGTCAGGGCACATGCCTGGGTTTCAGGCCAGGTCCCCAGTAGGGGGCGCTTGAGAGGCAGTGATGTTTCTTTCCCTTTCTCTTTCCCTCCCTTCCCTTCTCTAAAATTAAATAAATAAAATCTTTAAAAAAGTGAAATATCACAACATTGTAAGGAGCATTGTGCTAAACTCCTTATATACGTTATATTCCCGTATTGTAACAAAATCCTAAGACAGCAGTCTCTTCTCCATTTTCCACATAAGAAAATGGAGGCTTCAGAAAGTAAGTAATTTTTCCTGGACCTCATACCTAATAAGTGATAAAGTCGGGACTTGATTCCAAAGTCAACACTCTTAATATTTGCACTTTATAATCCGTACTGCCAAAATAACTGGATGTATTCATAATACTAATGCTATTAATAATTGGAGACATTTCTTTAGAAAGGATCAAATATCCTCTCTTCAAATTACTTTTGTGTTTAGCTTTCACCCGTGCAGATTTCAGGCTCAAAGGTGAAGTTACAGGGAAAATAACTACAGTACAAGGTAGGGTAAGGAAGGCATTTAGATTTATGGCCTTATGTTTGTGTGAATACAATACTGGCAGACGTTAGAGGCTCCATTTCTTTACAAAAATCAGAAGAAAGAAGGGATAATTTTTGCTCTAGCATCATAGCACAGAACTAGAAACAAAGACCTATTTTCACTCTACTGATCTTTGTTTTTTTTATTAAATACTTTTGAATTGTATTGTTGTTGAAGTACACTATTCTGCCTTTTCCCCTGACCCCTCTCCACCACCCCAGCCATCCACACCTCCCTCCCCTGTTCCCAGCCCTGCTTGTTTTGTCCATGTGTCCTTTATAGTATTTCCTATAAATCCTTCACCCTTTTCCCCCATTATCCCCTTCCACCTCCCCTCTGGTCACTGTCAGTTTGTTCTTAGTTTCAATGTCTTTGGTTATATTTTGCTTGCTTGCTTGTTTTGTTGATTAAGTTCCTGTTAAAGGTGAGATCATATGGTATTTGTCTTCCACCGCCTGACTTTTTTCACTTAGCATAATGCTCTCCAGTTCCATCCATGCTGTTGCAAAGGGTAGCAGCTCCTTCTTTCTGCTGCATAGAATTCTATTGTGTAAATGTACCATAGTTTTTTGACCCACTAATTTACTGATGGGCACTTAGGTTGCTTCCAGCACTTGGCTATTGTAAATTGTGCTGCTGTGAACATTGGGTTGCTTAGATTCTTTTGGATTGGTGTGTCAGGGTTCTTAGGTTATAATCCTAGCAGTGGAATTACCAGGTCAAAAGGCAGTTCAATTTTTACTTTTCTGAGGAAATTCCATACTGTTTTCCACAGTGGCTGCACCAGTCTGCACTCCCACCAACAGTGCACTAGGGTCCCCTTTCCTCCTGGGAAGGAGTCCACAGACTGTGTCAGACTGATAAAGGGGTGATTGCCCTTCCCCAAAGCAAATAAATATAAAGGTAGATGTGCTCATGTCAAAGAAAAAAGAGACAATTCAGATTATTTTTTAATCATGTTCATATAGTTTTTAGAAAATGTTTGTATTTTTAAAAAATACCAAAAACGTGGGCTCTCTCATTTCTAACATCAGACAATGACCATTATGGTCAGCATCTACCACAATGCTCTTTAACTGATGTCTTGTAGGATCTCACTACAGAATGTGTTTTAAAGATGAGCAGACATTCTAGAGAATGCCATTGACTTACAACATGTTGCCGACGTGGCTGGCAAGCTAAGTAGTATGAGACTCTGGTTTGTAGAGTATTTATTTTATATTCTAGCCTGGATGGCAACTTTGGGAGAAATAGTTCCTTTGTTTCTAACTTGAAAACCCAAGCACTGCGACAGGGTGGAGACTTACAACGCATGACTTGTCATGTAAGAACTCAATCCACTCAGAAGCAATATGAGAATGTTTTATCTTATAATTCCCAGGGATCACCTAGAATTTTGTTCCTAAACCATGAAAATTCTATGCTGCCACAGCATGGTGGGCTGCACAGAAAAGATGAATGTTCCTTATAATTATGCAGAATGTGTGGCATTATTGGCACAAAAACGCACGTGTGGAAGGTCAGCTTCATTGCACTTTTGAGGACAGCTTAGTGACACGTGCAACAATAAGTGGAAACTCCCGAAGCGTACTACGTTGAAAAATTTAAAGGCTTGATTTGTCTGGGACTATTCTCCAGCATGGTCTCAGGCTTGAGGATGTGAAACCTTAGCATTAGCTACCTAGTTATAACTTGACTCTCTGAATCACTGTCTTCCTGCTAGTACTTTTCTCCAGGAACAATAGCAACCCAATATTACTAAGTAGGTCTACAGTATCCTTGCCCAGCCCCCATAAAAATATACCAAGGAGCTAGTAATACTCTGCTGGCTTTTCCTTTTTTGTCCATTTCCCCTCACCCCATGATCCATTCTCCCCTACAGTTTCAGGCTTCATTCAACACTTCTGATTTTCTTGGGTGATTTGTACATTAAGTGGCCATTTATATAATATATATTAAGATTTGCAACAAAATAGATAGGCAGTGAGTGTGAAGATAAAGTGTGTGGCTTGTATAGTACCATCCATCTGTTTCTACCAGCTAGGATCCATTCCTGGTTTTGTTGTTGTTGTTGTTTTTGCTTTGTTTTGTTTTAGTAACCTTGCCTCTGCAATCAAGGAAAAACACAGCATTCCAAAAATAATAATTTTTAAAATTGAAATATAAACCAATGAGTGAATTATCTGTTATTTAGGACCATGATGCTCTCTCTCATGGAGCAAATGGAATCATTAAATTATGGCTTATTTTGTCATGAAATAGAGCTAGATTCATTCTACTTTGCAATGGACTATATCTGGGGGGTATAAGGTGGTCTTAGTTATGCTGGTCTTCTCCGCAGGGCTGGCCTTCGCTCTTCTGTCGTCCGTGCACCCAGTGTTCGGTTTATACGGCTCTTTGTTTCCTGCCATCATTTACGCCGTATTTGGAATGGGACGTCATGTTGCCACAGGTAATAATCCTGTTTCCGCTTCTCATCTTGCTAATGAAATGACATCAGAAGTGATCACTAGTTATTAGTTACATTTCCAGCTTTACTACAGGAGACCTCAGCAAATATTGGAGTCAAGACATTTAACTTCCTGTGCCTCAGCTGCTCCATACATATTGTGAATTTATTACTATATAATCAGGTTACTGTTAAAGACTCTGAATTTTTTGGTTGTAAAAAGTCATAAAACAAAGACAATGTTCTGAATTTACAATGAAATGGAGAAACATAAGCACTTTGAGGGGTAAAGTAAAGAATATATAAAATTTAGCAATTTAAATATTGAAAAGTGTTTTCCATATAATTGATCTTTTAGATTTCTTCTAAGCTATCATCTATAATGTTCTTTAGTTAATATGTCTTTTACCTTGTTTCACCCTGCATTACCAAATATAATTTGGTTTGAAGCGTCACAGGTACAATTGTCTAATAATAGACGGGGATGGTTAAAAACATGGGTTTTGGAGTTGTCGGACTTCTTTCCAGCTAGATTTCAGGCAATTCTGAATGATGGTTTTTCTGCAGTTTAGTTGTAATTTTGATGTGGTTGTGGGAGGATTCAAGTACCAAGTTTAGCAACACCGCCATCTTGACTGGAACCTCAACATTTTAAAATAGACATTATCTGCATATTTAGACTAGAAAGAAAAACCCTGAAATTCAGAAAGTTTTCTGTGAGAACACAGACTAAACTCACAGGTGCATGGATTATAGCCCAGTTGTGGCCAAATCAAAAGTCCAGACCGTTCTTGTTTACAGCCAGTTGCTCATGAATGGACTTTCCTTTGTGTTGATGCAAAAGTAGAAAAGCACAATAATGAATTAGATTTTGAAGCCTATTATTTCTAAATTATTCTGCTGTGTAATTTCCTAAAAAAAAATTTATTTTTCAAAATATTTTAAATATGTCATTAGTAAGAAAAAGCAGGTTGTTTTAGAGCTGACCCCAAAGCATTTCCTCTGTTAAAAACAAGAGAAAAGAAAAAGGCAAAAATATTTTTCATAATGTCATAAACACACAACTTGATATACACGTGAATGTACATTTACACAAACCACTTTATTTCTTAAGGAATTGCTATAGACATTTTGCTGGTGGCACGGTTTTGAAATGGCCATTTTTATAAGACTATTTAACAAATATTACTAAATGTAAATCATGTAAATTTCAAAATACATGTAATTTCTATGGCATCAGTAAAGGAACAATTATTCTTTTGCCTTTTGGTGGCACATTTACCCATTTATATGACTGTATTTAACAAATATTAATTTAATAATATCATTATTTTTGACTTTCCTATAGTATTAAACATAGGGACCAAGTGAATGTTACTAAAATTTTTCTTCAGACATTTAATATAGATAACATATTTCTATTTAAAAATCAATTTATTGTATTTTATTATGGTGTATGTATGTGTGTGGAAATTCCTTCTTCCCCTTTGTTACTGAGAGAGGCATCAGAACTCTTGACAGGAAGAGAACACACTGGAAATGGTCCCACGTTTGTGTGAAGACAGGACAGTTCTTGGGAAATACCACTGAACTTTATCTAATTACAGTAGACAGAAATGGAATACCATAATTTGCCATGTATAATGTAATCCCATGTATAATGTGCACCAAACTTTCAGGAAAATATCTTTGATTTTAATTTTTTAATTTAATTTCTTAATTTAATTATTTATTTTTTATATTTAAAAACAAAACTGAATATTGTATTCCAGGGTATTATTTTGCATATGGATATCATTATTGCTTTCTAGAGTTATGCTTTTAATGTATAAGCATAAATAAGAGAAGTAAAAGCATTTATATAGATACGGAATTAGTGCTAATCATATATAATGTGCATGCTTATTTTTTTCCCCCAAATTTGGGCAAAACTGTGACTTATTCATGGCAAAATACGGTAATCGTTTTATGGGCTACAACATGTTGTTACACTATAATAAAGGTCCCCTCCAATAAAGGTCTAATTTGCTATGAAAGCACAGAGAGTAGACAGATTCAACCTGGCTTGCAGAATCTGGAATGAATCCTTATGAATGTGGGATCGAACCCAGATCTTGAAAGACAAAAGAGTGTGTACAGGGAGATGGAAGAGCAAGAATATCAGGCAAAGAGCTTCGGATTCATGCAAGGAACTCATATTTCACCACTGAGCCTACTGAGGTTTTTCTGTTTATAATCTTACTTATATTTCCCCAAACTCTGAAATGTAGCTTTGTGACTCTCATTTTACAAATGAGGCAGTTTTGACTCAGGCTGCTATGCTGGATTTATACCCAGTCCATGATCTCAGTCCCTGCCCAGAGGACATTCTCTATGCAGGTCCGCAGAGAGATGGGCACATGTATGTCCTGGGAGGGAATAGCAAGTGGGTGGGTGCGGCTATAAGTTGAAGGAATGTGTAGATGTAGGTAATTTTCTGTTTCTTCCAGGGAGTGGAACAAAGAGTAGAGGGGTGGGGGTGCAGAGAAGAGGGTCTACAATATAGCTGCAACTTTAATGGTGGATTTCAACAATTTTCATCGAGTCTGTTACTAATAGGACATTCCCCACAACATGCCCCCTTTTAGGCACTTTTGCCTTGACGTCCTTAATATCAGCCAATGCCGTGGAACGTCTGGTCCCTCCGAGTAGCCGGAACCGGACTGCGCAGAGCAACGCAAGCGTGCTGGGCTTGTCTGACTTTGAGATGCAGAGGGCCAGCGTTGCTGCAGCTGTCTCCTTCCTGGGCGGCGTGATTCAGGTAAGCAGCGCTGAGGCGTGGGGGGGAGAAACCGAGACGCTAGCAAGGGAAGGCAGTGGCTTTCGTATTCATGTTCACGGGTGTGTCTGTCTAGATGGATTAGGGGATGTGTGTTGTCTTCTTGAAAATACGGTCTGCTACATAAAATAGTCACTCTATAAGTGCTGGTTGAGTAAATGAGTTAGAATTAATAAACGGAAGTTACAGAGAAGCAGTTTTTGACTTTTTAAGAACAGGCTTTCTCGAAAGTGTCTCACACAATGACTCGGACTTCCTTATGAGGCAGTACGGAAGGCCTCGGGTTCACACAGAGATACAGTCGTCACTGTTCGGTAATGTTGTAGGAAAACTCTTACAATGGGAAGGAGACGTGGCTATTTCCAGGATCCTTCCCAGTTTTCACAGTTTACGACAATACTGCCTACATCAATGGTAAACGGTGTTTAGTAGGTGCCATGGGCTTGCTGGTGTGAGTGTTGGTACATCAGTCTGTCTGGGCCAGTCTTTGCCCCTTTCAGCATCAGGCCTGTGTGTTTTGCCAGAGCTGCTCTAGTATATTTTTTCAAAACATCAGACCATATAGTTTGCTCTTTCTAGTCAGTTGTCAAAATTAGATAGCTCAGAGATGAATATAAAATCCATGTGGACAAGTACTGACTATTAGCCATTGATTACCTGTTTTAGAGGTGTTTTGGCTTACTCTTTCATTTTCATCTGAATTACGTGTACATGAATTTCCTGGGTTGGTGGACTCTCTGTTTTACAGTATGACATTGTTCACAAGGTCAAAGACGATGTAAACGCCAAGAAGAGAGAAAAACAGTTGATGATTGTCTGAAATTGAATGATAGGAAGGAAAGATGTGACCTAGAGGTTAGGAACTTAAACTTCGTAGAATTGCATTCCCTTCCAGCTACGTGGAAAGGACAAAAAACTTGATGTGAAACGAGTAAGAACTGGAGTCTTCACAGTTCTTTAGAAAACGGGCCATCTGAGTGGCAGCTTTGCCTAGGAGATTACTAGACTAGAAGGCCAGTAGGTATTTTCTATGGCTGATACTGTGCTTTCATGAAATACAGACTGGTTGCCTAGGTACCCTATATCCTGTGCTGTATATTCTTAAACATGGGTGATGCCAGCCTATTCTGAGACTTGCACAGGCAGAAGTAGTGGCCTTTTCCTCCTCAGTTGCCCTGCGTGAGGCCCTCTAATAGATGTGTCATCTGTATCCATCCCAGAAGTAATCAGCCTTATGAGCTGGTCATTCAGACATGGAGATGTTGCCATAGATTTGGTACAGGTTTTCCTAATTTCTGTTTATTTAGAATAAAAATCTTTGTATTAACACAGCAAGGGTAGTATTGCTATTTCTTCTGGTCCTATTATTTTCCATTCATATTTCTCTTTAAATTTACTATTTTTGTTAGATTTAAACTTTCTCTTATTCTATTAAGATATGTTTTAAAATCTGAGAATATATATTATTAGCAATTAGACCCAGCAACCTTCTGCTTAGGCTCACTTTTACCATTTTCCATAAATTTAAAATAATCACTGGCTATTTTGTTATCATCTACCATATTTGGATTAAAATTTAAATGATAAAATACAAAAATAAGAGCCAGGATTTTAACATCATAAAAAAACTAATGTCTCACCCTGGCTGGGTGGCTCAGTAGCTTGGAGCATCATCCCGTACACTAGAAGGTTGTGGGTTTGATTCCCAGTTGGGTGTGTAGGGAGGCAACCAATCGCTGTTTCTTTCTCACATGGATGGTTCTCTCTCCCTCCCTCCCCAATTTCCATCTTTCTCCCTTCTTCCCTCTCTTAAAAAAAAAAAAAAAAGTCAATAAACATATCCTTGTGTGAGAACTAAAAAGAAAGTTGTCTCATTTCCTAGAATGAAACTCTAGAATCACAGACTAAAATGGGATATTATTGAAGATAATAAAAATAATTTGGATTTCAATAGTTTTTATTGCAAGTAAAATCTGATCCAGAGAGTTATAGCTTTAAACATCTGTTTTCCTTTGTCCTTAGCACTGATACTGGATATGTGACCTGTGTCTTAGCCAATTTTTAAACGGGTGGCTGGACTTCCTTTGACCTCATCTCTCCGTAGTCAATCAGAACCCTGCAGCCCGTCAGATCTTTTGGATTCGGCTGCCCAATTCCTTTTTCCTTTCCTGGTCAGCTTTGAAATCCACCGAATATGAGGGCAATGCCAAGGTATCCGGTTTGTCAAACACAGGAAGGTGTTTGTTTATTTACCTCATTTTATTTACTTATTTTTGGCTTGTTTTGCTTGTATATTATTTTCAGGTTGATTTTCTCCCTCCTTGAAAGGTCTAACTAATGGAATTATTTAGGTTAATACAGTTATATTGTTAAGATGTTTGAAACAATCACATCTGGTCTGGTTCACAGATTGTGTATCAGTTGGAAATGCTTTCAGCTGTAAGGAACAGAGAATCCTACTACCAGAGGCTTGCACCGTTTCTTGTGCAATAAGAGGTCATAGAAACAGATTCTTAAGGATCTTTGATGTCTGGCCACCCATTCAATTGATGAAATGATCTGCTGTATGGACATCTGTGACTTACCAGTGCTGCTTTTTTTTTTTCCCCCTTTTTTTCTGGTACTTCACAAATAAGGTTTCCCCCCACCTAAATTTTAGCTTTTATTTGCCTATGTTTCCCCCCACATACTTCTCTCTCCAATTCTTTACATGGCATATATTCCTTAAAAGTTTTAATGATTCTAAGGTGTCCATCTCTTTAATTTTAACTTGTGTTATGCTATTTTTAGAAGAAAATATGGTATAGAAATAATAAAGAAATTAAAATTATATTAATAGTATACTTACAGCAAATTATCTTCATAGCATTAAATTTCTGAGTTTACTTTGAGAATTGGGGTTTGGTTTATTTATTTATTTTTGCATTTCTTCCAGCTTTCTGGATATCCAAAATATTTTGGTCTTTTTTCCACACAAGACATTGTTTAGAGCACAAGATTCTTCAGGTTAATTATAATATCTTAATCCATTTTAAAGTCTTTGTTAAACTTAGCATAGAACTCTGCACATGATAGATTCTCAGAAAAGTTGTTGAATTAAAAAATAAACTGTTAATTCAGGGAACTGAAAACCAAGAAATAACAGGCATCATGCCAACAATAATTTTGTGATTTTAAAAAAAATTAAGTGAGTCTAACCTTTGTTGATTTTAATTATCACTCCATCAGGAGGGAACTATTAAAAGAGTGCACTCACAGAAGAGTCGCTCTTTCCACCCTTTTCTCCCCAGGTCCGCTTCCTTTCCTCTTCCGCTCTGTTCTTGCTCACCTCCTAGAGGTAACGTCTCATTCATTTCTGGTGTATGCTGCTTGTGTTTCACTTTGCAAAATGAGATGGTGCCTGCATATTTTCTTACTTGCTTTCTTTATTAAATGAAAGATAGTATTCTTTTGTATCTTTCTTTCTTCACTTAACAATATATCCTGGAAATCATTCTGGAGGTCAACATATTTTCATGTAAGACCATTTTGTATCAATTTGGTGAACCGTCTGTTCATGTATCTTTCCCATTTATGTATCAGTTGGTTGAGGGCTGATTTTCCCTTGAATTTTAAGAGTTCTTAATATGCTATGGATATTAGTTCTTTATCTGTGATACATGTTGCAGATCTTTTCTTCTAATTAGGCAGTTTTTCTTTGGTTTTATTTTATAATGCATTTAAAAGAGTTAAGAACTCAAATTTATGAATTGTTTCTTTTATTGCTTTGGATTTTGAGTCAGCATTAAGAAACATTTTCCTACACTGAATCTACAGAGGAAGTTATCATATTGTTCTAGTTAAATTTATTGAATTATTATCTATATAATTTGTCTCTTTAGTTTTCAGATCAGTGTGTAGTTTATACTTATATACGATGTGAAATATGAGTCTACTTTTATTTTCTTCCCAAGTGGCTGCCCAGTTGGGCCAGCAACATTGATCAAAAAGCCTATCTTTGCTTCCATGGTTTAAGATGCCAGCTTCGTTATTTCTGTACTTTTTTCATTTGTCTTAGGACTTTCTTTTCTATTTTACTGGCCTGTAATTTTATCCTTATGGCAGTAGTACCCTGCTTTAATTATGGGGACTTACAGTGTGCTTTAATATCTGGTAAGACTAGTCCTTCTTTGTACTTTTTAGTTCTTAGTGTGTTCCTGACTATTTCTGCATGTTTGTTTTTTTCTTATGAACTTGAGCATCAACTTGTCTAGCTTCATTAAAAAAAAAACTTGTATATATTTTTAATGTGATTGTGTTAAATTGAAATTTTTTATAATGTGGAGTTGTCTTATCCAGGAATAGGGATACCTTTCCTTTTGTTTAAATCTAATTCTATGTCTTGTAAGAGAGTTTTCTCTTATAGGTTTTACACATTTTTGTCAAGTTTATTCCTAAGTATTTAATCATCATTATTGCTCTTATAAAAGGGAATTTTTTTTTTACCATTTTGTCCTCTAGCTGTCTACGGTTTGTATTTACAAAAAATATTGATTTTTGTATGTTAACTATACATGCTGATAACTTATCAACTTCACTATTTAGTGTTATTGTTTATTGAATTGGTAGTATTTTCTGGAGATATTTTCACTTCTTTACAAGTTGATGTAACTCATGATTTCTCTTATCTAGTTACATTAGGAGATAACACCATTGTAAAGTTAAATCATGGTGGAAACAGAGAGCATTCTTGCCTTTTCTTGAACTAACTCAAAATGCCGTTAGAGTCTCCATTAAGACACTAATAACATGTGTAGGTGCTGGTCAAGGTGGAGGAGCAGGTGGGCGCTGCGTGCCCCTCCTCGCAGGACCACATCAAAGTCACAACTAAGTTATAGAACAGTGAACCTGGAGAACTGTCTGAAAGCTGGCTACACAGAGGTTTGTAACTACGGATGTACAGAAAAAGCCACGTCGGGACTGGTAGCAGGAGCAGAAATGTGAAACAAGCTGGGCCCGCTCCCGTGTGTGGTGGCTGAGAATCGGGAGGGATATCTCAACTGACGAGTTCCCCCCTCAGGAGTGAGGGGTCTCATCCCCATGCTAGGCTCCCCAGCTTGGGCCGCCAGTGTGGAAAGGAGGACCCACATAACATCGGGTGATAAAATCAGAGGGGATTCAGTCAGTCAGGGTGAGATGGAAGGCTGCTGAACACCTAGGCATGCTCTTAAAGGGCCAGTGCACAAACTCACACTTACAGGTCCTCACCTTAGGCTTCAGCTGAGGGACAGCAGCTTGGAAAGTGCTTGGAAAGTTTCGCCCTGATGTACAGGGAGAAACTGAGTTGCGAGGCTTTGGGGGGAGTGCTGGAGAGATGGCTGTCATTGTCCCTGTGTTGAGCCCATCCCCCTCACCGCCAAATCTGAATCTGCATGAAACTGGTTAACTCCACTAGCTCCACCCTGAGGACTCCCTGAGACCCTGCACTCACTAACTGATCCATGACCCAAGGCTCTCTCAGTGTCAGCCAGCCTCAGCCTGCATTCAGTCTTTTTTAAAAGACTCTCAAGGAATTCTGGTGAAGCTTGGAGGTTTCCAGAGACATACAGGGAGGAACTGAGTTGTGTGGCTTCGGAGTGAGCGCTGGAGGGACAGCCACCCTTGTCCCTAGATTGAGCAATCCCCGCAAACCACGAAATTCGAATCTGCATGGGCTTGGTGAACTGCACTCCTCACGGTGATACCACGAAATTCGAATCTGCATGGGCTTGGTGAACTGCACTCCTCACGGTGATAAGCCCCTGAGACCCCAGCACCACTACGAAGGTCCCCTGCCGCCATGCCAGGAGTGGCTGGTCTGTGTGTCCACTGAAGCTTCTGCTGCGTATCTTCAAGCCCAGCCCTGGTGCCAAATCTGAATCTGTATTAACTTGGTTGACACAGCTTACCCCAACGTGGTGACTGCCTGAGGTATACAGCATACGAGCACTTTATATATAAAGCAAATTTTGATGGACATAAAGGGAGAGCTTGACAGTAATACAGTCAACAAAGGAATAGCAGCTGTGAATGCCACATAAGACCAGATGGATTTAATTGATATTTTTAGAGCATTTCACCCCAAAGCAACAGAATACATGTACTCAAGTGCACACATGTCAGGCAACAAAACAAGTCCCCATAAATTTGGGAAGATTGAAATTGTATCAAGCATCTTCTTTGATCACAATAAGATAAAATTGTACATGAAAAGAAAAATGGAAAAACACATGGAGTCTAAATAACATGTAACAGAGCAATGAATGTGTTAACAATGAGACCAAGGAAGAAATTACAAGACACCTTGAGACGAATGAGAATGCAGACCTAGCACCCAAACTCTATGGGACACAGTGAAAGCAGCCCTAAGAAGGGAATTCACAGTAACACACTGCTACCTCAAAATGAGGAAAGTATCAAATACACCATTTAACCTACACCTAACAGAACTTTACCAAGTACAACAAACTGAAGTGCAAAGTGAGTAGATAGAGATCAGAGTGAAAATAAGTGAAGTATAGTATTAAAAAAAAAACAACACAAAAGATCAATGAAACCAAGAGCTGGTTCTCTGAAAAGACAAACAATATTGATAAACCGTTAACCAGACTCATCAAGAAAAGAAGAAGGCCCAAGTAAACAAAATCAGAATTCAGTGCAGACAAGAGGCAACTGACAACACAGAAGTACAAATGATTATAAGAAAATAGTATAAACAACCATATAGAAATGGAAAATCAGGAAGAAATGAATACAATCTTAGAAACACACAATCTTCCAAGACTGAATGAAGAAGAAACGGGTAATCTGAGCAGACCAATCACTGTCAACAAAGTCAAATCAGTAACAAAAAACACATTGCAAGCAGAAGTCCTAGATTGGATAGCTTCTCAGGTGAATTTTACCAAACATTCAAAGAAAAATTATCAAAAAAAGAAAATAATATAATATATACAAAAAAGAACAAATTGTTCTTTTCCAACTATTTAAAAAAATTCAAGGGAGAAAAGGCTCCAACACATTTTCCAACCCCACCATTGCCCTGATTGCGGAATCAGGCAAATGCATTACGTCAAAGAAGGTTATAGGCCACTATCCCTGATGAACATGCAGGCAAAATCCTCAACTGAATAGTACACCCACTTCTCAATATCGTCATCCCACCTTTCTTTATACAACCTTTTAAACCATAAACTCTACCTTTATTTCTGTATGCTTCAACAACGCTGTGCTTAGCCCCTAACAGGTATTGTAGTTTTGAAAAAATTCATTAAATGAATAAATTGCAGACAAACTGACAAAAGTTGAAGTGAAGGCTGCACTACGTCACTCGGGTGGTAGAGTCTTTGCTACGCACACTTTCCTTTACTCACTGTCTGAAGCCCACTTGTGAAAGATGGACTGAAACCTGCGGTCTATTCAGTTTACACAGAACACATGCTATTTATAGAAGCATTACCAAATAGTGTGCTAATGAATTTGGTAATGTGCATCAGGTTTTCAGTGTTAGCTCAGAACATCAGCATTACTGCAAACAGCTAGAATATCATGTATGAAATTTATTTTCTCATAAAATGTTGCATGGGCACATTTTGGGAGTTGGCTAGCCAGATCACCATTATTATCATCCATATTGTTAGTAAAAGGAACTATGTGGTTGTTTATGAAGTCAGTCACTTAAAAAAAGTCCTTAACATTGGTAATATTTTATTGGTATAAAACAACCTTGAGTTCTTCAATTTCTCCTCCTCCTCCTATTTCTTTTTCTTAATATATCTGCATCATCTTAGGTGATGGAGAGTGTTGTCATCCAGAGGAGAGAAATTTCACTTCAGTTAAGTCTCACATGATCACAATCATCCTTCCTGTATCCAAGAGTTTGTATCAGAAATGAGGTCTTAGGAAGCTTCTTGACCTTTCAGAGTTAAGAATTTTCCATTTCATGGATTTTTCCCTTGCTGGGAAGATTTTTTTTAAGCACAAAATATGTATACAAGTAGAATATTACAAAAATATTTAAGTCTTGTGTAAGTTTTAAAGGAGGGTACTATATCATGTCTGGCTTCTATTGCAAGGTAGATACCCGTACTTTCAACATTTGAAGTGGTTGAATTCTTACTGTATCCTGTACTTTTCCTGAATCCTTCCTTTCATAACATTTCAGTTGGGGAAATGCAGAAGAAGCTGCTGCTAGAAGATGGTGATTGGCTGGGAGTGGTTGGGGACTGACTTTAGGTGAGGAGACCTTTGTTTCTCAGACCTGACAGATCACTAGCCCCCCCCCCTGAGTGAGTGATGGAATCTAGGAAACAAGTAAGGACAGAAGGTAAAATGGTGATGGTCTATACAAGGACTCCCAAAAGTTTGCTTCTCAAGATAAAGGAAGGTAAAACTTCTTAGTTTATAGATAAAACTTCCCAAAATTCTGTGTATGCATATAATTCCATATAAGCGAACAGGCTTCACAATTCCAAATGTTTGGGTTGTTCGTATGCTGTATTTAGCTGAAGTAAAAATCTAGCTCTCTGTGGTGTTCATCTTCCTCCAGCAATTTCAGATTTAATCCTCATGGCCTGTGAGAGTTAATGTTTTAAATTGTAAGTAACTAATAGCAGAGACTTGCTTAGGAAAAAAATTGTTCAATGTTTTTCTTAACTGGTTTTGTCTTCAGGGTGAAAATCACCAGACTGTAAATCCAGAGTTGCCAGAAAGATCAGTGTTTTCCTTCTGTACTTATACCATTTATTAATTGGGTACTTCCCTCAGGAAATTTCTACTTTGACAAACAAACATGGTTTCAGGGAAAAATGTTAGCAGTAGAAGCGGCTGCCTTGGCTTCCTATGTTGGTCGAACAAATTACTTGATCTCTACTTTGGCAATTCCTGTTATTGTCTTTATTACATATTGAATAAAAAGGAGGCTGTTACACGCAAACTATTCAAATATAATTCTTTCTTCACTAATAAATTCTTTCAAGTTCTCCAGACTTGAAAAATATGGTATGACCCGTTCTACACATTCAAAGATGGTGGTGATTTTTTTTTCTTACTGGGTAAATATTTCTTTTTTAAGTATATTTTACTGATTATGCTATCACAGTTTTTCTAGTTTCTCCCCCATATCCCCCCTCCCTCCCGCATTCTCCAATCCTCCAGCATCCCCCGCTTAGTTCATGTCCATGGGTTGTACATATAAGTTCTTTGAGTTCTCTGTTTCCTATACCATTTTTGGCCTCTCCCTCTCTCTATTTAATGCCTACCAATTATGCTGCTTTTTCCCTGTATCTTTCTACCCGTATTCCTCCCCTCCCCTCTGAAAACCCTCCATGTGATCCCCATTTCTCTGAATCTGTTCCTGTTCTAGCTGTTTGCTTAGTTTTGTTTTCATTGTTTTTCTTTCTTGTATTTTTTTAGGTTCATTTGTAGGTAGTTGTGAGTTTGTTGTCATTTCACTGTTCATATTTTATTTCTGACCCCTCATGATGTTACTAGTGCATCACATACAGGTTTCAAAACTCTTTCATGCATTACTTACTACTTCACATTCAACTTACAACAGTTCTAGACAGCACACACATTGCTGTAATGATGCCAGTGATGATGATGGTCAGAAAAGTTTGATAGCTATGGAAATAGCTATGAGGCTAAGACATAGTGGAGCCAGGGTCAGAACTTAAGTTTTCAGGTTTGAACCCAGAAAACTCCATTCTGATATGAGTTGAGAGCACTACTACTTTTGGCCAAGGCACAATGAGTATGCTAGAAATGATACTTTTGCAATTTAGGCTTTCGTGGTACCAGATAGCACTTTACATTTTCTCTTTCATCAGTGTGACCTCTTGATAGAAGGAGATCTCACTGCTCTTTCCTCTGATTTCCTTAATGATTAATCTTATTTTCTAACAAGAATTTTAAGACCTGACCCAAAAATTATAAATAACACACTGAGAGGATGTATCAACATCTCCTATTTCCAGTGTGGATACTCATGGATGTAATTTACTGTTAATTCCAAAACAGTGAATTTTGTTTTTTTGCGGTTTCTGTAACTGAGTTTGCACAGTTGCGTTCAGTCCAAGAGGGGGCCATCCCTCAAAGCTCTCTTTCTGCCGAGAAGTGCTCATCCTGGCCGTGGTGATAGTGAGAGGGGACAGCAGTGATTCTTCCTGTCATCTTGTGCCGAGTGGGGCACCACACACAGCTGCTACTCAGAGTTGATGATTCCGTCTGGTTGCGAAATGGTGTTGCAGTGAAGTAATGATGCTAGAAGTAGCAAGGAAATATTAAGGAAAATGATTTTTCTGTTAATTCTTGGGTTTCTTAAGACATGTCGCTTTAACCCATCTTTGTCTTTTGCTCTTCTCCATATACAAATAAGTCCAATATCTTCTTATTAATATTGGCCCCTTAGAGCTACCTGACAGAGTCTCCAGGCAAAACAGTATTTTTCCATTTCTTAAAACCTGGGGGAAACTCAAGAAGTGGCTTTTTGTCCTTCATGTTTTTGAAGTTTTAAGCCTACAAGGTATAAAGTAGTCAATCATGCCCTTTTGATTTTTTTCAATATAAGTTTCCTTTTATTTTGAAATTGAAACAGTGGAATGAAGTGGTTTGTGGCTGACACTGGAGTGCTCATACAGCAAAAGAGCAAATGCAGAAGTCTGAGCCCGCTGCCCCACCTCCCCCAGACAAAGGCAAGGCCAGATCAAAGAGTGGGAGAAAGGATGCACCAAACCGGGGGTGATGGCTGGCAGATTTCCAGCAAAGTGCAATTTGCAAAGTGACCGTGCTTCACAGTCACAAATGCGTGCCCCCTCCCACTGTGCCCTCACTGCGATTCAAGTTCATGGGGAATATTTCTCGCTGTCCCGAGTAAGAGGCATCTCTTCAATACCCATTCACTCTGCCTCAGACGAGGGCCTCTTTTGGCTTATTCCGGTTCTGGGACCAGGATCAAGATTCCCAGAGACGGGAAAATTAAAACTGTGGTAGAAGATGTTTATTCGTGATGCTAACTCATTATTTGCTGAAATTTATCTTGAACACTTTTCCACTGCAGTGGGTTACGTAAAATTTGTACAGAAGTGTTACAAGTTGTTCCCTCAACCCCCACAGGAGAAATGGTGAGTCAAGACTTAAATACCCCAAAACACCCAAAGCCTTGGGTCTTGGTGGGGATGATGAAAGTCACCTGACCAGAGTAGGGGGTGGTAACAGGTGAGAAGCAAAGGCAGGGCTCAGGGGCAGGGGCAGGGCAGGGCCATGAAAGCTGTGTTTGTTAAGAGCAGTGCATTATCTTAAAACGAGTAGAGAAAATAAGAATGAAACTTATTTATGGGGAAAAAAAGACAAAAGTTTGGGGAATTAAAATAATACTGTAGTCACTGGAAAATGTGTCCTTTAAATTTCTTTTTTTTTTTTTAATTGTTTGGAAAATAGTTTTAAGGTAATGTGTTCTTCCCCCTCCCCCAAGCAAGTGGAGTTGCCACCACCTAATTTATTTCTGTTGTCTTATGAAGAGGAGGATAAAACAAGAGTGAAATGGGGCTTCTAGGAGTAGATCCACTAGAGGGCAGGACTGGGACAGTGGTCCAGGGGAACCCCGGACTCTGAAGACACTGGGTCACCAGAGGACCTGGTGCTCAGACTCTCAAGACGAAGGATCCTGCTCCACCTTTTCTCTCTCTAGAGCCAACTGTCCCCGTGGAGACTGAGATACAGTGGAGGTGGAGCATCTTAAAGAAACCATGTTGAAGAGGTCTTAGTTCTGGCTTCCCCAGGCTTCCTGGCTTTGGGGCTCACTGATGGGTTCCAGACCAAGCCCCAGGTTGCACCTCTGGTAGAATAGGAGGCAATTCCTCTCCTCACCCTCTGGTCCAACAAAAATATAGCAGGTGAGACAGACAGCTGGAGGGAAAGGGGTAAAACATGGGATCCCAGGGCAAGGAAGGCAGAGAGAGCCATCCCTCCCAACCCCACTGATATGAATAGGGGATCCTGGCATGCCTACCTGCTCCTCAAGGACAAAGTTTTTGTGGAACATGTCTCAACTCACTCCTCCTTCCCTGCCCTACCCTTTGCCTTTGGTTCCAACTTACTGTAAGGATTGAAATAATGAACTAATTTATACACATAGTGTCCATCACCTGTGGTCACTAAAAACATATGCTCCCAAGGAACTTCCTGGTATTTCATTTAAGAAAAATTCTTTCTTTTCTTTTGTCAGTCCAGATGCGACCATACTAAAGCATAGCAATGATGCTGTTTTTTTTTAAATTACAGTTATGATAATGCAAATTTGATTTTTCTCCACAAAGCCCCATATATTAACTGATTTTAGTATTTTTGGTAGCATGTATGATTTAAAAACCAGAAAAAAAAAAAAAGAAAAGTAAACATTCAGGAAAATACATGTTAACTTTAATTGAAACACTTTCATTTTTCCTTATAACATTTACTGTCTTGGACCTTGATAATGTTCTCAAGAAAACTCAAGATATTGAATATATAAAGTTGTAGAAACCCATTTTACCTCAGTTCTCTATGTCTGTGTGCAATGAAAATGTGTTGGACATTAATCTGCCTGGCAACCTGGGGAAATTTTACTTTTCTGTGTCCTCTTAGGTGGCCATGTATGCGGTACAACTGGGCAGGGCCACGTTCCTGCTCACGGAGCCTGTGATCAGCGCGATGACAACGGGGGCTGCCACACATGTCGTGACCTCCCAAGTAAAGTATTTCTTGGGGATGAAAATGCCGTACATATCTGGGCCACTTGGATTCTTTTATGTAAGTTTTCCATACGTCTCTGTTCATCCATTTTGGGTGTGTATTTCACAAAGTTGAATTTGGTTAGTTATAATGCTGAATTATTTCTTGGGTTTAAATAGAATCTTGCAGGATATTTTAAATGTGATTTAGGATAGTCAGCTGTTTAGTGAATAATATTTATTAATTTTGGAAACAACTCTATAATAAACTATTGAATATGACATAGTTTGGGAGCTTGATTAGAAAAAAAATAACAAATTTTTTGTGAGTCAGATATGTTGCCAACTTCTAATGGAAGCCATCTACGGGGACCGTGGCCGAGTTGCACAACAATACACTCAACCGCATTCTTTCATTGTTGTGAACCCTGGTGTGGATCAAATCACAAGCCTGGCCAAAATTGGTGGCTGGAGCCCCAACAGCAGACAGTCAGCTATTAAAAACCTCTTGAACCTGACAGGGGAACGTGTGGCCAGCTTCAGCATATCATGCTCGTAACAGCCTGTTGTTCTTGGTCTGGTGGAAGCTAGCCTACAATCTATGACTTTTCAGGAAGTCATTCTATTGGAGCTTTAAATGAAAATTAATGTCTTGTTAATAAACTTGCTGGCTACTAAGGTTCATATTATTTAATTTTATGTTGTAGAGAAAGAAAAAAATATTTTCCTTTTACTATTCTAGGTTCTCAGCTATGGCCACTGTAACAGAAAACAGATTAACAGGAGGAAAACATAAGTGTATTAGCATGTGTATCTGATACATACATGAGAGAAACTCAGGGATGAGTAACTCAGTAGAGGTGGCTAGGACTTGGGCTTATATACTGTCTTCACATAAAGCAAAGGAAGAAGGATGAGGGGTGGGCGAGCTACCGGAAGGTGACCAGGAGAAGTACAGGCAACCAGGACAAGGCTGCTGTGCAGGTTTACGTTGGTGCCTTCCCTGTCGGTCAGAGTATCTTGTAATTTTGAGTCATCCAGTTCTTCCTGGTACGGAGAGGGAAACACCCCACAAATGGAGATTTCTTTTATAAATCTAAATATCCCTTAAAAGGGTGATTTATACTCTGTTTTCAAAGCTTACTGTCTGCTGTTTTTCACAATCATAATCTTAAAATACTCCTTTATGTCAAGGGGGCATATTTTAAGGGTGACATATTTTGATCTTCTACAATGTAATGTTATATACTACAATGCATACATACACATTTACAGTACATACAATGTATATACATAACATTAATGTTTTATAATAAGAATATTCCTATTTTTAATTTTTATTTCAATGGTTGAATAGTAACTTAATATACAGAAGTACAATAATATACTTGTCTAATAAAACAAGAACACTGGAACTTGTCCTGGAAGCTACATAATTCCAAGCTCTAGATCAAATAAAAGTAGACCAGAGTAAGACTTTTGGTGATGCCAGGCCTACAAAACAGAACCAAACCAGCACCATGCTGTGCCTTGACCTTCTGGCTGCTAAGGCATGCTCACCTGTGCACGTGCTGTGTAAGGAAACATGAGCGGGTTGCAAATCGGTCTCTGCAGGTATATTCACATATATGATAATCACATGAAAATAGCCATCCTTCCTTTCACTAGTTGTGTGACAAGAAGCAGGGTAGCCCGATACGGGACCTGAAAGTCTTTCAGTTTGTTTTTCTGCTGCATAAAATGCTACTGTGAAGTGTTTTGTGTAGGATTTGTAAAAATTTTGGTTTTCTTGTGAGGTAAACTGCAAGCTACTCTATCTTTGCCTTGTAGGTCAAACACTGTGTGGCTTTTGGCTGTCTTTTGTAATTTTTTACTCTGAAATGGAATCAGGTTTAGAAATATTTTTAGATGGCTGACTTTAAATTCACATTATTCAGCTAGTGGAAGTTGCTCTGCTTTGTGTTGATGGAAAATGAAGAGGACCAGATCTTGTTTTTCAGCGTCACAGAACCATGTACCACTAGGTTGAAATGATGCTTTAGTTCTTTGACAAGGTTTCAAAATAAAAGCTGGCATTTCAGTGTCAAGAATTGTGGTAATCTGACCCTTCGATTAAGAAATAATTTTGCATCATGCATAGGCTACACTGGCACATTGGGAAAGTGAGTTTCAATGTGGAACCTGGTGATGATCAAGTAAGTACGAACTTGCTCTTGGGTCTCTTCGGTGGAACGTGAACCGGCAGACCTGAGCTCAGCACAGAGGTAGGAACAGAGACCAAGACAGGCTGTGGTCCTGCAGTCAGAGAACCTACAGGATGTGAATTAGTATACATTGGGGTTTCACTCTCCGTGCTTCCTGCTTCTGAGTTTTCACAACTGTTACACTTTTTTGAAAACTACTCAGACAGATGAGAAAAAAAATAATATGTTACATAAAATTTCTTGGAACATAAATTAATATCAAGAACATTTGAGACTCTTACACAATGAGCCAGTCACCACCCCTAATTGTCTCAGCTGAAGCACTCATTTTTCTTAAAATAATGCAGGTTTGTCCAATCGAAATGCTCATTCATTGGTTCCAGCGCAAGCAGTCTTTGCTATCAACTTTAAGAGAAAACACAGGCTTCTACCTTCGTTCTGCTCTTAGGTCACTGTAGGTCGGGCTCTCTATCTTCTGTTACTATGGTGGTTTCTCCAGTGTCTTCTTTCTGGGAGATGCTTGATTCTGTATCACCAAAAGGATCTAATTCTCTGGTTCCAATAGCTAAAATCTCCATCGCTGTGGTTGCTCTGAAATGGCAGGTGTTCCTGCCTCCACGGAACATTTTTAGACAGCAATCTGAGTCAGATCCAGGGAGCCGCATGTTTGATGGCAGCACCCAGGGCAAAGCAATTTTGTACAAGTAAAAGAATTGCAGCTTTGCACTGACCGTGCGTCTGTATTCCTCCTTTCCGTTCTTCAACCTTTGAGATGCTTTAGTAAAACCTCGCTGGCTTTATTCGGGGACAGATGTTGTGATATTGGGGGTGACCCTAAATTTTCTTTGTATTGTTTCTTACCGTTGTAGATATACATGTATGTCTTTGAGAACATCCAGTCTGTTCAACTGGAAGCACTGCTCTTATCCTTGCTGAGCATCATGGTGCTTGTTCTGGTCAAAGAGTTGAATGAACAGTTCAAAAGGAAAATTAAAGTTGTTCTTCCGGTTGATTTAGCTTTGGTAAGTACAAGATCAACATTTAGCATTCCGTTCTACCAGGTTTGCCAGTGGTTGGGGTAACCTGCGGAGGTTCCTTACGTTGTCTGCAGTAACCCACAGCTACTCCTGCCTTTCATCCCTATATGCCTAATTTGCATGGCTATGCATTCATGTGGTAAGATTTTGGGTCAATAATTTGAGGATACATGTTTTCAACTGATAAAGCATTTCTTGTCATTTTTTACATAAATAGAATAACATGGCCTAAGATTTTAAATAAGGAGACATTTCTGAGGATGAGACACAAAGATTTGTTGTAATTCTTCCTAAAGCAAAAAGTGATACCACATTCTATTGATGTGGCATCTATATATTATATGCAGAGATATTATTGATTGGCAAATGTCCATTAATGATTGGTAGATTTATTAAAACTTTGTAATTTTTTTTTTATTTTTAGACAGAGGGCAAGGGAGGGAGAAAGAGAGGGAGAGAAACATCAATGTGTGGTTGCCTCTCACATACCCCACACCGCACCCCACACCAGGGAACCCGGCCCTCAACCCAGGAATGAGCCCTGCCTGGGAATCAAACCAGCGACCCTTTGCTTCATAGTCCAGTGCTCAATCCACTGAGCCACACCAGCCAGGGCTTATTAAAACTTTTTTTAACTTACCTCACTTTGCTTTAATGAAAAGCTACTTGTGATTTTCACTGGCCAGGGCTGTTGTCTAAGATATTAGTTGTTGTTGTACCTGGCAAAGCAAAATATTATACTTTGCTTCTAAGGTTTATGACACTAGAAAAAATACATTTGGAAAGCTTTGAGAGCCTCTGCTGGGAAACCCTAACTAACAACATTAAGTTGAAAAAGAAATATTAACACAACCACAGTTTGGGTTTTAGTTTTTTTTAATGGTCTTTGGGTTGCTTATACATGCATATGACAAGTGGCATCTATACAATTTCATTTATTGAAATATCCCTTCATACCAGTGAAATGACCTAGGTTTACATAAATATTAAAGTTAGCACATTAAAAACTGCTAGGGATATGACGCGTACCTGCAGAACTAAGACAGATGGCCTCTTTCCATAGCTGGACCTTGTGTGAACCTATATCTTGATAGTTTGTGGAGATACGTGTAACAGATGTTATCTATATAAGGTGTGTGAGTCTATGTTCAATAAGCCATAAAATGGATGGCACTATGATTACTGGTAGTATTCACAGCGATAACTGTGCAACATTTTATTTTATTCCAAAGTCTTGTGGGTATTAAGAAATACTTATTACATCTTGGGAAGCATTATTACATAGGTTTCATGAAACCAAAAATTGAAATTAACCTTATGTAAGAAGGCTCTTGAGCTAGTAATAAGAGTTGCTTATTCAAAGCAAAGATAGTAGGAATTATCCCTATTAGAAAAATAAAAGGAAACCCTTATACACTGTTGTTACCTTGAAAGCAGGTTAGAATAGAAAATTCTGCTGCTCCTTTGAGTTCTGCCAGAGTCTGTCACCACCAGGAAGCCAGCCTCTTGGCCTGTCCCTTTCTACCCCAGCTCTATCCCACCTACAAGGGGATGGAGCTGGAGATCTATATCTATAGCTATATCTCTCCATATATATATATGGAGAGAGAGAGCTAGAGATAAGGAGAGATATATAGATATGGATATGGGTAGAGATATAGATATAGATATTGTCTGTCCAGAAAAGGTCCAACAGTTTTTAAAACAATGAGAATGGTTTGTGCAACATTGATGTAACCTGACAGCCAAGGAGAGTGAAACATGCATGTGTGAACAATGGTGACTTCACTGTACTGGTCAGTGGGAGTGGTAGACACTGTTTAGTGAGCATGTGTACTCTGTGGTCATCATGTTCAAAATGACTGAGCAAGTAGAGCAATAAATCTGCATCAAATTTTGAGTTACACTTGAACATTCCTCCCTGGAAACTGTTCGGATGACTCAGAAGGCCCCAGCTAAGGGCAGCTGGTGATTGGCAGCTTCATCACAGCAGCACGTCCACTCATGTATCACGTCTTGTGCAGAGTTTTTTGGCAAAACATCAAATCACCCAGGTGGCTCAGTCCCCCTACAGCCCAGATTTGACACCCTGTGACTTCTGGCTTTTCCCAAAGCTAAAATCACCTTTGAAAGGGAAGAGATTTCAGACCATCAGTGAGATTCAGGAAAATACAGTGGGGCAGCCAATGGCAATTGAGAGAACTGTATGAGGTCCCAAGGTGCCTACTTTGAAGAGGACTGAGGCATCATTGTCCTATGTACAATATTTCTTGTATCTTCTTCAGTAAATATCTCTATTTTTCATATGACATGGCTGGATACTTTCTAGACAGACATTTTATATATAAAATTATATGTAATATGTGCATATATACATATATATGCTTCAGTGAATATCCTTGTAACAAGGTATTGTCACATGAGTTTAATTATGTATATAGCTTGTTTTCCTTGAAGCAGGCTGTTGAAGTAAGGGTAGTACTTTTTGAAAGGCTTTGGATACATTTTATCAGAGCACCATATGGATGTATATGAGTAAATTTGATATAATCAAATTGTACAAGGTCTAAGCACAGTGATAACCTTGTACACACATATAATATTGAAATAATATTAAAGACTTCCAGTGAATTGATTGATAAGGGGAAGTATAATTATGATTTAAAATATAGTAAAGAGCCCTGGCTGGTGTGGCTCAGTGGACTGAGCATTGGACTGTGAAGCAAAGGGTCTCTGGTTTGATTCCCAGTCAGGGCACATTCCTGGGTTGTGACCAGGTCCCTAGTATGGGGTACACAAGAGGCAACCACACATTGATGCTTCTCTCCGTTTCTTCCTCCATTCCACTCTCTCTAAAAGTAAATGAATAAAATATTTAAAAAATATAGTAAGGAAGTAAGACATTGTCTGAAAGTGGCTTAGGTTGCTTAATTTTAATATTGACTATGTACATTGAATATCATCTGTGCTTACATTTTTCATCTTCAGGATCTTGTGGCTATAGTATATTTCTTTCACAACTCACACTATTTTCTGACTTGATATAAATATTTCATAATTATTAACAATTAAGTTTATTGATTTAGGAATTTTCAATATTTTAAATTTTGAATGTTAATATGACTCTAATAATCTACTATTTCATTAGAAAATACTGTTATATCATACCCTAGCTGGTGTGGCTCAGTGGAATGAGTGCCAGCCTGTGAGCCAAAGAGTCTCCGGTTTGATTCCTAGCCTAGGGCACATGCCTGGGTTGTAGGGCAGGTCTTGTCCTATATCACCTATTATATATCATAAAACAGATTGTAGAGTGCCTGAGACTCCAGGAAGCATGTTTTACTTTAAGACATAGTAAAAACTCAAAATCTAAAAATACTCAAAGAGATTTGAAGTAATTATTGATGATTAATATGTATTAGGAATATCATGCAGTGTCTCAAACCCTGCTATTTTACAAAGCATCCCTTCTTGTCACAAGAGACGAGTGTTAACGTTGCATTGTTGTATCTGTGTACAAACACACACACACTCCTACAGTCTGTGTGGTGCTCCCCTTACAAAGTAGACAGGATTGGGTTGACATAGGGTAGAGTATTTTTAAAAATTATTATAATGCCATGTAATTTTTGAGACTGCAAATTAAGTACTCTCAAATCTCAGAAGAATTTTCTGAATTTCAAAATTTCCTAATTTAAAAAAATCTGAACAACTGCTGCGTTTCTGTTGATGATCATGGGACAAATAAAAATGTTAAAATAGTTTTCAAAAAGGTGTTTGAAAGGGTACTAATAATTTTCTTTTTTCTTGTTTTTCAAATGGACCCCACAGATTATTGCTGCATCATTTGCTTGTTACTATACCAATATGGAAAACACATATGGATTAGAAGTAGTTGGTCATATTCCAAAAGGGTAAGGTAGTCTTTTTTTCTTTCTTTTTTTGTTTGTATGTTAATTAGTTTGTTTTTGTTGGAGGAAAGGACTGGAAGTAGGTAATATAGATTTTATTTCTTTCAAAGGACCTGTAAGAGACAAATTTCTAATTAATTTCTATTTTTAAGTGATTAAAACAATGTACACATAGAGAAAGACTAAATTCTTTTTACATATAACTAGACTGTTTACATATAACTAGGAAAGTTGATAAATATTTTATATAGCATTGTTTCAGGTAAAAGATTTGTAGATTATTTACAAAGATATTATTTTTTAAAAAAGGAGGGCACTGAGTTTCTAAATTGGAGTTATGCTCTGGGATTTAGTCTTCCCCAATCCAAATGCATATTCTTATTTTTATTTCTCTTAAAACACAGTAGAAGCACACAAGCATTACCTGAACTCACACACCCACAGGCCTGGATGGCGGATGGCGGTGAGGGAAAGGGGAGAGCGAAGGAGAGGGCGTGGTGTTCTTGGGGTCCTCAAGCTCCCCTCTGAACTAAGAGGAAGGGTAACAGCAAGAAGCGTTCGCCCGGAAAGGGCGCATGGTTGTTCCAGATGCGCAGTGCGAGGAAGCAAAGTCCCCTTCGGGAGGAGGAGCGTGTCTCCCGGCTGCTTTTTCATGGGCTATATGCACACCAATGTTTATCATTTGGGGGCAAAGTTAGTTATGGAGTCCTCTTTATTTTTATCTTCCAGTCCCAAATTTTAGTTTCTAAATACATTAAAATGGAGGGACAAAGGAAAAATTTCAGAGATTTAAAAAAAGATAATTTTTAGCCTTTATGCAATCACAGGTTAATGGAGAGTATCTGAGTCAGTTTGGTTTGTCTAAGAAGTTATCTACTTTCCCACCTTGAAAAGTCGGCTTATTGTTTCTTTCTAGGTCATTTTATTGCTATTAATAATTAGGTGAGCTCAACTTTCGTGAATAATTTGTATCCTTCGAATTGGCAGGACTCTGTGTAGCATATATTTTAGCACTTGCAAGGCTACGAGTCCATTGGTTTGGGGTAAACTGTAGCAAGTGAGTGAGACAAGTGTGCCTCTTCTTCATCCGCTCCAATTCCCCCTCATTTTGAGTGAACCTTCCAGACCCAGCCTCTTAAGAAACCGACGAAAGAGTGTGGCATTGGCATTGGATGGAGCTGAGCTTCCTCAGCTCTGTCATTCACTGTGATTCAGATACATTCCTTAACCTTTCTCAGATGGTTTCTTCTCCACACAGTTGCGACAGGAGGGCCAAGCATGCTGCGTACATATTAGGCATCAAATCAACATGTGTTTCTTTCCCTTTTTCTTCTTCTTTTGCCCCAGAAGATTTTTTTTTTTTTGAGAGGAGATAAGTCTCCCAAATAATCATTGGGGATAAATAAATGATGATACTTCATTCAGTGCAAGTGGTTTTCAATAGTCAGGAATTAGCTGAAGAACTATTTTAAGTAGTTCTTCAAAACTGAGAAAAAGTTACCTGTGACCCTGTATTTTGCAATAGAGGGTCGATGGAGCCTTTAAACATATTTTTCCTAGCATATGTGATGCATAGTTAAGTGTGCTGTGAAGGGACCGAGTTAAGAATATAATTAAGATTATGAATCAGTGGCAAACTGAAGGACTGACCCAAGAATTACAGCTCACAGCAGACTAGTGTTCTCGGGCAGCACCACAGTGTTCGAGGAAGGGAGGGAATATGGTCCCTAATGGCAGCCGAAGAAACGGTGCGAAAGGTCCACATGCAACAACGCTCCAGATGTGTGTCTGTTGTGACACGGACCGTTTTCGCTGAGTCAGTCCCCGCGGTGAACCTGGGTGCAAGTGACAGCAAGGTGCGTGGACTTGCTCCTGCGGTGTTTCTTGCGATTTTGCTTTTCCATTAAAATAGTGTTGAAAACAAAGGGCTTCTAAGGGCAAGGCTGCTTGGTTTTCTCAGGGGAATTTTACTTATTCTGTGTAACTTCAGAGTCATTACCACTGTTGAACTCATTGCAAATCGTTACAGAAATTACATCAAAGTTGACGATTTCACTGCTGTGTTTCTTTCCACAGAATTCCTTCACCTCAAGTTCCTCCAATGAACGTCCTCTCTGCAGTGGTCACTGAGGCGTTTGGAGTGGCACTCGTAGGCTATGCGGCCTCACTGGCTCTTGCTCAAGGATCTGCCAAAAAATTCAAATATTCAGTTGATGACAACCAGGTGGAGTATGCCCTGGCTCCCCTCCACAGCTATGGTATCCTTGTGCCATGTACTCCCTCCCAGATCCTGTGCATGCTGAGCTTATGAAAAATACAACTTCCCCAAGTGCACAAAAATAAGTAGGTAGGACAAAACAAAAGAAAACTATCTCTAAGTCATTCATACAAAGCTGAAAATCTGTCCTTCATGGGTTGGTTTATAATTTTAATTCATTTTTAGAAAAAGGGACATCTTGATTTTTTAAAAAAAATTTGCTTTTAGGAGAGAATCTAAATATATTATCATTGAGTACTCACTTTTAAAAATTATGGATTTTAAGATATAGATGATACTAGTATTATTATTCTTAGTAAAAGACTGAAAGATGTGAACGTGTATTTTTAGA
Source organism: Anoura caudifer (assembly GCA_004027475.1). NCBI lineage: Eukaryota > Metazoa > Chordata > Mammalia > Chiroptera > Phyllostomidae > Anoura > Anoura caudifer. The sequence goes on from PVKU01004022.1 coordinate 46,355, forward strand.
ATGCTGAGGGATGAAGGTAGCGATCAGATTTTCATATTTGTGAATCTACTTCTCCGACTGTCTTGTTTGACGGCCGTGGCCCCACATGCCTACAGGGTCTGCAGAGACAGCGGTGGAGTACTGGTAACAAACGCCAAATTGCCTGTGTCCACGCCTCACTCTGGCACTACACACCCTTAATTATTCCTGGGTCCCAGTTTGTCATCTGTATACAAGCAGATATATTCATTCAACAGATGTGTGTTGAATCCTCCTAATGGGCCAGGCACTGACCTAGGAGCAAGGGATACCCCAGCGCACAGCACAGACATACGTTTTCTCACCTCAGTGCTCCCAGCCGCACACCCTCATAATCAGATTAAAAAGCTGTTTACTGAGGTTTGCAAGGCTCTGCACGACCTGCCACCATCCTCTTTTTCTCTGATCTCCTATCCCTTTTCACTCTGTTCTGGCCGTACTTTCTGCCTTGCTTTTCCTTCAACCCACTAGTCATGATTCTGGCTGAGGACATTGGCACTTGCTCTTCCCTCTTCTAGAGAACTGTTCCCCCAGGTGTTTACATGCTTCCCTTATTTAAGTGCTCCCTTCTCAGGGAAGCTAGAACCCTAAACTCCAGATTTTCCACTCCCCCCTCGGCTTTACTGGGTACATCCATCTTGCTTACTGTCGGCATTCCCTCGCTAGAATGTCAGTTCTGTCGGGGCAGGGATCTTCAACTGGGCTGTTCACTGGTCACAGGAAAAGAAGAAGGATGTTAGGAAATTTTAACAAAAATCCAGGTGAAATGTGATGACTCGTACCAGGATGTAGCAATGGAGGAGATGGGAGGTGGAGAGATTCTGTGTGGGCTATAGATGCCATCTGGGGAAAAGGAAAGGAGTCAAAAATAGTGTCATGTGCCACTTAGCGATGGGGATGCATATTGAGAAGGGTGTTGTTAGGCTTTTTTTGGTCATTTTTCAAACATCCCAGAGTTCTGTTACACAAGTCTAGATGGTGTAACCTACTGTACGCCTCCAGCACATGGTGCAGCCTATTGCTCCTAGGCTGCAAACCTGTGTAGCACATTGTTGTACAAAACAAAATGAGATTAAATCAAGCACAAGAAAAATGGTATCATCGAGAGACACAGTAAACACAAGATGTATGAGGCTGCTGCCAGTCTAACAGGGTATGCTGTTTTCCTGCAAAGCCTTTTTTAATGAGTGGAAAGAGTATGGTTTAAAATAACAGCAAAAGGTATGATATAGTAAACACACAAATGAGGCACATAGTCATTTATTATCATTGGGTATTATATACCATACACAATTATACGTGTGTACTTTATGTAGCTGGCAGTGCCTTAGGTTTGTTATACCAGCATCGCCACAAACATGTGAGTAGTATGTTGCTCTATGATATTATAATGGTGCAGATGTCACTAGGTGATAGGAATTTTTCATCTCTATTACAGTCTAATGGGATCACTCTTTATATGTGGTCTATCACTGGCTGAAAGATCATTATGAAGCACGAACTATATGTGTAAAGCTTTTGGTCCAAGCCTGTGCTACTTGAGCTGGAGGAGAACTGGGGAGGACCAGGTTGAGGGTGGTAGGAATAGCCCGATTCAGTTTGGGATACCTGTTAGCCATCCAAGTGGAGATGACTGAGTAGCAGGTTGGCTGCATGAGTCTGAAGTTTAGAAGTGTGATCCAGGCTAGAGATATAAATTTGGGAATTGACAAAGTGTGTTTGGGTAGCTATGATATAGACAGAGAAGTGGGTGAATATTTGTGATTGACCCGAAGAGAAGGAACCACAAAGGAAATTAAGAAGTGATGGCCAGGGAGGTAGGAGGAAACCAGGAAGGTATGCGGTCCTAGAAGGGCCTACCATGAGACTTGAAGGAGGAGAAAGTAAGAAATTGTGTTAGATGCTGCTTTTAGGCCAAGTCAGGTAGGAATTACCCATTGGATGTCGCACTGTGAAGGCCGTGAAGTGGTGGGAGCAAAAGCCTTGCTTACAGTGACTTAAAATATAGGAAAGAAATTCGCCACAGAGACAATAACTATCTTATACTTTCTTATAAGGTGGTTATGGGGATTAAATGAGTAAGGTGCTTACTCAGAACAGTTTCTGCCTCATATAACATATAATCACTCAGTAAATGTTTGCTTTTTTTTTTTTTTTTTACAATGGTTAAATCACAACCAACAGAGAGAACAGAAATTGAGTATAAACAAGTCTCATTGTTTGACAGGTTGCACCTATGGCCTATAAAAGTTGATTGGTATTAACAAATGATATGTTCTCATGTTACCAATCTTATAGGAACTTCTGGCTCATGGCCTCAGCAACGTGATTTCTTCGTTTTTCTTCTGCATACCAAGTGCTGCCGCCCAGGGAAGGACCGCTGGTCTCTACAGCACAGGAGCAAAGACGCAGGTAACTTTCCCATCTAGCAGGAGCTGCCCGGCCTTTCCTCTCCCGGGAGAGAGTGGTAAGAGGGAGCTTCTACCCAGAGTCCAGAAAATATTTTTGCTTCTTCGATGTTTTTCTAACTAGTTTCAAGGAATTCGGTCTCCCTTCTCTTTCCTGTACCAGGCTGTACTGCTGGCCTTTGAACCAGAGCTCTCTCTAGTGGAGCCTCTGACTTTGTTTATTTGCTCAGCTAATCAATTTGAAATTTTTCCAGTTTTATTCACTTCCTTTAAATAAAATGAAATCAATTACATGCAAAATTAGTCACTGGCATTGGAATTTCTGTATGAATAGATGTATAAGCATTTAAACAGGTAAAAAGATGTCTGTGCATATTTGAGGTTAAGGAAACAATTGTTATATTTTTAGGAAGTCAAGTCAGCTCAACATTTGCGTGTCTCCCACACACCGAGTGTTGTGCTGGGTGCTGGTTAGATGACACTGATGGCAACGAAGATGATCTGTGATGACGATCACAGTGGTAGCGTTGGTGGGAGTGTACATGTATATTGACTTACGGGCCAGGCACTGCATGTCACACTTTCTGTGCAAATAAACTCATTTAACCCTGCAGGCAACTCTGAAGAAAGTATGATTTTTATTCTCAGTTTCCAAATGATGAAGTTGAAGGAAAGAAGGTTCCAGGAAATTGCTCAGGTCACAGAATTAGTGACTGGCCGAGCTGGGATTTTAACGCAGAGAGACTAGATTTACTCCAAATCTCGCACTGTTAACCACTGTTCTATGCAAACGTCATGCATGTGTTAATATAGAAATTAAAGTTACCTGCTAATTTTTATTAAAACAATTCACATTTGTTTAAAATTGGAATTGCATAAGAATTTATAAAATATTTCATGTGATCTTCAAACATTTTTAGGACTCTGCCTTATAATTGAGTATTTTTTGGGGGGAGGGCTAAAAGAATAAATTTTGAAAGGATATGGTTCTTGATCTTGGAGAGCAAGTGGCTTGGAGAAAGATGATGAATAGATATTAAAATATAGCCTAAAACTAATAAAATTATTGATGAATACTTATTAATGGGACACAGTGGAAGCAGCAAAAAATCTGAATGTATAATAATTTGAAAAATAATTGTTGCACCTCCTCAGCTAAGATGTGAAATCACTATTCACACTCATTTTTTATGATAATTTAATTGATCTTTTATGCAGTTAGCGATTTTAAGCGGAGGTTCATCATGTGTCTTGGCATAAACATTTTTTTGAAAACTATATTCTGAGATGTTTATTATCTAAATTTGAATGTTTAATATGTAATGCATTTATTTACCCATTTTTAGTAAATTTATTGTGGCAACATAGATTAATTAAATTATATAGGTTTTAGGTGTACGCTTCTGTAATACATCATCTTTATACTGTATCATGAGCATACAGTCTCTCAAGTAGCCCTGGGATATAAGGTAAGTGTACGTATAGCTTCGCAGGAAACTGCAGGAGTGTTTTTTTCAGGAATGTCTGAGGACACTAGTTGTTCTGAATCCTTGCCAGCTCTTAATACCTATTGATTACTTGATTATTTCTATATTTATTTTTAATGTTAGTCATTCTAATACAACCTGATTCCCTTTGACTGCTCCATAATGATATTCTAGTCATCTCTGTGGTCCAGCGAAAGCCCTCTTTCCTCCTGTTAGGCTGACAGTTTTGCCAAATGTTTCTGTTAAGTCATGAACATTTGTTTATGTGAAATCAGGTTCTCCATTAAGTGCAGCGTAGCTAAGAGTGAGGTTATTTGGATTTCCTTTTGTCAGCAGGCTGAGCTGGTTAGAAGATACTAATCACTTTTCAGGATTAATAAAATTAGTCTGTTTCACAGAGATTTCTCCCATCATCCTATGTAACTACCTCCTACTAGACGCCTTTCTAACAACTCCAAAGAGGAGATAAATATTTCAGTGAAAGTTTATCATCAACACAGAAAAACCTTGACTGCATATACAATTATTACCCACATCACTCCCTGGGAAGCGAGGAGGGGAGTCAAGCCTAACAGCTATGGGCTAAAGGACTTTTAATTGAAATGTTGCTTTCACTATTAACAAAAAAAAAGCCATTGCTGTGATGTGTCATAAAAGTTGAGAGTGTCCTGTTTTTCAATTTTTTTGCATGAAATTGCTTTTCTGTCATCACTGACTTAATTATATCACACCAACTTGTCGGATGTCACATTTGATTTCTTTCAGCTGCAAAATATAGATAATGATGGTCTATGTAATTTAATAATGATATGCCAACATTTTGTTTTTTTTCTAGTCAAGATGACCTATGAAATATATTCCCCCTGTAATTTGGAATAATACGAAAGTTCAAGGTTTTCTTTTTTATTTGTCTTGTATTTTACAGGTGGCTTGTCTAATATCTTGCATTTTTGTCCTGATAGTCATTTATGCCCTAGGACCTTTGCTTTACTGGCTGCCAATGGTATAGTAGTGCTTTTTCATGATCTACTTTTTAAGTTTACTTCTGATGAGAATAACTGTATATTAAAATTTCTTACAAGAGTAACTTCAATAATCATTAATGATCATATGTCATTGATGTGACATAAGTAATGGTTGAATGGAGGAGAGGTGGGAAAAGGCCACATTTGATGGGGGAGGAATAGAAGTTTTCTAATTCTTAGGCTCTTGTATAAAATGGCATAGTGGAATTAGATTTATTCTTTGTTCATTTGGAGGGTGGAACTAGGCAATATCTTTTATAATAAATAGATTTTGGAAAAAAATTTTTTTTTAGATTGGATATTCATTGCCTTTACTTTTTTCCAGTTTTTTTTTCTGCTTTTTCCCCCATATTTTTTATTGTTGTTCAAGTATAGTTGTCTCCATTTCCCCCACTTCCCACCCTTGATCCTACCTGCCCTTTGGTTTTTTCCTTTATAACATGTTCCTGAAAACCCTTCCCCATTTCCCCACCATTATTCCCTCTCACCTCCCCTCTGGTTACTGTCAGTTTGTTCTTAATTTCAATGTCTCCGGTTATATTTTGCTTGCTTGTTTGTGTTGTTGATTAGGTTCCACTTACAGGTGAGATCATATGGTATTTCTTTCACTGCCTGGCTTATTTCACTTAACTTGTACTGTTAGACAATGTGTTCTGGGCAAGAAAGTAGGGAACAAAATACATCTTGCTACCTTTGACGCATTCTTATGAAAAGCGACTCAGAACACTAGTACCAGTGGTTCACCTTGTATTTCATAAGCCCAAGGCACCAAAGTTACATGAGTAAGATTCCGGTTTTCAGAGAACCAGAGACTGTCTCAGTCCTTTCTTGTTCTAGTTCTTCATTCAAATAGTGAGATTATATCATTTCTACTTGAGGATTTTTCAACAATCAAGTTCACATACCTGAGAGTTTTATCTTTTAGGTGAAACCATATAATTGATAAGTCAATTATAAAGAAAAAATATGATATAAATATAAATGTTTATTTTGTAACAAACAAATTTCAAACAAATGGTAGTGAATAATTATAGAGTTAAGAGGACAATCAGCATTATAACATCCACACTTATCATTCATTACTTTTCTTTTTCCTTCTTTCTAATTTTTTAGAGTGACATAACTTTTACTCTGTGATCTTCTAGAATTGATATTATATTCCTAAAGTGCAATAATAGGTTAGTTCTAAACAAAAGAAATATTACATTAGTCTGCTAAATGGTGATTGCTTTTTTCTTTAAGTACTTTAAAAACAAAGAAGTAAAAACACCATGGTTCCTTTAAATTGTGATTAAAATATTATCTTGCTTTTTCATCAACCTGTTTCTTATTTGTAGTGCGTTCTTGCAAGTATTATTGTTGTAGGACTGAAGGGAATGCTCCTACAATTTCGGGATTTAAAAAAATATTGGAATGTGGATAAAATCGATTGGGTAAGTAGAAATTTAACCTAAATTTTTCTTCCTTGGCTTAACCACATGTAACAAAATAAATTTAGCACTTTCATTTGCAGAAAGTAGTTTTAGTCATTTAAGATGTGCATACTTTATAAACTACCATTAATTTTTTCAAAATCTTAATAAGTGCATTAAAATGTAAAATGTCTTTATAAGAAACAGACATGTAATTTTGTCAAATTTTGATCGACGTGTTGTTTGAGAACGTTTAAAGAAGCACTAACGAACTTGAGTGAGTCCCTAATTTCTACTAGGAATTAATTTTGGCAGTAAAACTCACCAAGGAAGTGCACAATGATAGAAATATGACCATTTATAACATGGGTGAAAATCAGCATTAATTGCTAAGGCATGCATGCCACAGTATTCTAAGGTGAAAATCTTGATAGTGGCCATATTCATTCTAGATACAAAAAGTTTCATGAGTTGTGTTCTAAATGGGTTGCATTGAGAGGATCATTGTTAATAGGATATTGCCAGAAACAGATTAAGTTATACTAACAATGGTAAAGTGTGGCTTCTACTAACAGAAATGTCTGACATACTTACCCCAGAGAAATACGTCTATGCAAAAGCATCCAGATTTTTTTCCTCTACAATATGTGTAGAGTATTTCATGAGTATTCTCTGTTTAGCTCTGTTATGACATTCACCATATTGGAATGCAATTATCTATGTATTTCCCTCCTTCAGACTCTTTGAGAGACTTTGGGGATTCTTTATGCTGGTGCCTACTTTCATAAAACTCCTAGGGCTCAATATTACCTAGCTCCTACCAAAGCATAATGTTGAGGGCCATTGGTAATGCAAAGAATTACTTGTGTAGGAAGCCGACACAGAAACATTAACTTACACAAGGCATACTACAACATGTCCTAGAAGCAAAAGTACAGACTTAGTGCTGGGGAGAAATAGAGGCTGGGGCATTTCGTTCGGACTGGGTTAATATGCAAGACTCTCACAGCAGAGCTGAAATATGAACTGAGACTTGAATGACCAGTATTTTGTAGGCAAACGATGAGGCCAAAATTAGCTGGGTTAATGGAGGATTGTGACTTTTTAAAGGTGATATGTGTGAGGTAGCACACATATAGAGAAATAGAGAAATGAGAAGATGCAAACTTAATTATCAAGCTATTTGACAGTTCTATTATAAAGGTATTTCTAAGGAACACATTAATCGCTTGAGAGGGAACATATTACCGTATTTGAAGGTGAGAGACGTCAGAAGAAATTTCTTTTAAGGATTATGGGTAGAACATACAGTGTGAGGGTGTGAGTAGAAATAGATGGAGTTGGAAAATTTAAGAATGGGTTGGACTGAGAAAGGCTGCTCATGTCCTACAAAGAAGACTAGATCTCACCCTAAAGACAGTGAGGCATCCCTGAAAAGGGAACTAGGGATAAGATGTATGTATTAGAAAGGTGACTTGAGGAAGATGGGTCAAACCGATGAGGTAGGCAGCAGTTGGAGTATTGGAGTAATTCAGGCAAACACATGAGGATGGCTTGAACCAAAACTGAGGCTGTGAAGGTCAAGAGGAGGAAACAGATTGGAAAAATATTAAAAATATTATGTTAGCTCTCACTACCAATTCGTCATATCAAGTTCAGTGTTCTAGAATGACTTCTAAGTTTCCAGAGAGTAGCATCACTGGAGAAAGATGATGTTGTTTCTTGAGTTATAGAACATAGAATATTGTTTAAATGCATTTAGTGGTTACCTTTAGTCCTTTATTTTTTACATGTGGCTTCTCAATCCTGATTTATTAATTTCCATCCATCTCTTTGTTTTCTGTATGCCATCACTCAGTAGCTTTCCAAGAAGACTCATGTGGTTTTTATTCCCTGAGCTATTGCACGGTGAAAATATCTACCAGTTTTCTTTTTATACTAGAAGAAAGTTTTTTGCTGAGTATAAAATGCTTTCCCTCAGAACTTTTTAGACTTGAAACTATCTTATTAAAAAATAAGGCAGATAAATCACATATCAATATGGTTGTTTTGTATTTTGTGTTTGTTTTCCAAAGGTGTGCTCAGTGAGGTTCTTTCATGCCCAGGAAGTTTGGTCATATTATCAGAAAATTTCTTTTAGTTGAGTACCCATTATTAAATTTCTATCAGAGTGACGTATCCTTTCGATCCCAGAATCAAAATTATATACACATTTTTTTCCAGAATTTCTTTCCAAAATTCTTCCAGTCTCCTTTTTATGTCCTGTTTATATTTTTAATTATATTTTTCCTTCAACTCTTCACGTCTGTTTTTGAAGGTTCCCCCATCAAAACTATATTACCTATTATGTGTAAACATACACTCTGTTTTATTATTTTTCTTTGTTTTACTCTTTTCTATGAGTAAGTCCTTTGATGATTCCTTTATGATTATAATGTATTTTTAGTGGACTTAGCTAATTGCTGAAAAATAGTGTGGGGAGGACTGGACAGGAAGTGAGGTGGAGCAGCCCATAGCTCCGATTTGGGTGTGTAATCTGAAGATTTGCTCCTAGTTACAACAAAGCCTCGCAAGCCACAGGCTCTGTGGTGATCAGCGTTTGCTGTCTCCTCTCAGTTCTGTACCTCGCTTCACTTTGCAAAGGTAATTTTGACAGCAGTCTGGCAAATGGTTTACAATACTGATGATTAAAGGAGATAGTTAAGTAGGAGGCTCTCAGAATAGTCTAGGAAAGCAAAGTGTGAATTAGAGTATTATCAGTGAATTGAGGAGAGGTTATGAATGGAGATTTTTAAAATTAATAATTGATAGAACTTGGGAAATGATTAGGCAAATAGATGAAAAAGGAGAAATAGTAAAATGTGATTCCAAGATTTCTAATTGCAGTGTGTTGAAGAATATTTGTGTTATAACTGAAAGGGAACGTTGGAGAAAGGGCAGATTTGGTGCTCAGGTTAGTTTTCATTTGTACATATTAAATTTGAAGGTACTTGGTAGACAGTTTGAAAAAATGGTTTAATATTTATAATTGGTAATCCCCTATATAGGGGTTAATAGTTGAAAACTTTAAGTAGGCAATGCAGTTTGGGCAAGTAAGGTTGAAAAGATGACATGAATATATAGCAGATGCACAGATGTGTTATGATTAAATGTGACATCGGGTTTAGCTTGTCAAGAGCCTCCTATAGTTGAAGTGGACAGGTATCTTCTAGCTGATAAGGAACTCAACTATGGATTACTGGCATGTGATTCAAGTGTAGCATTTGTAGTGAAAATATTGCACAGATTTTTTTGTGGGTATAGGATATTATTCAGTAGTCAGAATGTGTCTAGATTACTCAATAAATAGAACAGACCTAAAATATGGAAGCAAAATTATCAAAGGTATGTGTGTTTGTGTGACAGTTGAAAGTTAAATGTTTAAAAAATCGGGTAAGCAGTTATCACATGAAAAATCAGAAATTTTTATATCTTTAAATCTTTTACATCTTAAGAATGATTCTACTTTAGTTATAGATCAAAACTCTCTTTGAGGTGATGAGAAAATAGGGATCCAAAATAGAGGCCTGACCCTGGGCACAGAACTGAATTTGAGTAACCGAGCAGTGGGGATACAAGTCAGACCTTCAGAAATTTAATAACATGAATCAGTCCTCTAAACAGATAGGCTGATGGGGTGGCTCAGGGAGAGGTGGAGTGGTTGAGTAGCAGCTACACTGTGCTTCACACCGATGCCTTTTCTTTAGGGAGCAAGGGTTTGTGTGTTCCCAGTTTGAGGTCAGACTTGGGGTTAGTTTGTGTTTAGGGCCTGTGAGTAGAAAATCGGAAAAGGATTAAGTAAGAACACATAATGAAAAAAATAAGTGCCCAGGAGCTAACCAATTCCTTATGACTGTGACAACCAGCATTTGGGTCTCTAATAGGAATTGTTACGGAACAGGGCTGGCACTTGTTCTAACCAAATTACTGGTCTGTGTTATTAATTTCCATTTGATATTTTTTCAAAGCCATAAATGTAGCCCTGGGAAATAACTAAGCATTATAAGCCTGGCCAACAACAGATGATGTTGCGGGAGAGTAAATATGCTTTACAAATGGAACCAGATGTTACAAAAATTATTGGTGCTCTGGAGAATCCTGGCCTCCAGGCTCGGTGGTTTCTAGAACGGCAGAGACCAAGGCCCTCAGGTTCCTGTGCTCTATTAAATTATGCAGGTTGGCCAGGGGAAATTGAATCTATAAGGCTTTTGCCACACCCACGCAGGTGAAGTTAGCATTAGGGGGTGAGAAACAACAATCACGGCAAGTTGAGGTAATGGTCCGAACCTTGTGGCCTTATTTTGTATATGGTATAGATAGTGATATATAGAGATATATACAGAGATATAGAGAATACATTAGGAAAGAAAAAAGATACACTGCAAGCACATAAACGATTCAAATGACTGCCTGTTCACCTGAGCGGAGGGACAGCATCTCAGCATCCAGCCTATTAGATGAGCGCCTGCCGACGATGCAAGAACAAGCACAAATTTAACATTGTATTTCAGGTGGTGGATCTTAACATAACACTTAAAACATGTATTTTCTTTTACTCCAGAACGCTTGTTTCTTTCATGTCAAAAGTAATTTTACAGATAAAAATCCCTCTTCTTTCAAGGGCTTAGGTTTCTGAAATAGGCCATCATTAAGAAAACTTTCAAGCTCAGTGTGGATAAATAAGACAAAGGAAAAAGTATTTCAAGTAAAAAACAGAATGCCCTTTAGAAACATTGGTTTCAAACTTATGTGAAAAACCCATCCCCCACCCTGAAAAAATCTTTGACAAAACTGTAACAATTTTGGAATTCCAGCTAAAGGAGAAATAGTATTTTATTGCCATCTTTGTAAATATTCCCAAGAACTAAGTTGGCCCTGATGTTTTAGCTTTCACAATTTCAAAAAAAAAAAAAAAAGTGGCCCCTTGCAGATAAAGTAGTGATGATCTTTGCAGTGGTTGATCTAAAAGTGGCTTTGGTCACATTGTCAGATTTCAGTCTTGTGGAGCAATAAACTATATTAGTTCTTTTTATAGAAAACAGATTATTGTTAGAAATGAACAAAAAGCTGCACACAATTACTTTTAATATTGTAGCATTCAGTGAGAAAACAATGGGAAATTACAGCATACTTTTAAACCCTACACATCAACCGACTATTTGCACATCTTAAATAAAGTGCTTGTTGGAGTTTGACCTAAGTATTGGCAGCCTCTAGAAATAAAAGAACGTGACTTTTTCTTACTTCTTCATCTCAGAGTCTAACAGGTCCAGAATTTGCCTGGACTTCTGTTTTATCACATCTCAAATAATATTTTCTTACTGAGAGATTTGGTCACAGGAATGTTGTAGAATAAAATTGTGAGGAATTTAGCACTATGAGAAACAAGAAAATACCAAAGGGCCCATATTTTCTTTTCTTTGTTTCTCTTTCAGGGCATATGGGTCAGTACGTATGTTTTTACTATCTGTTTTGCTGCCAACGTGGGGCTGCTGTTTGGTGTTGTCTGTACTGTAGCTATTGTGATTGGTCGCTTGTCAAGGTAAGATCTTATTTAAATGTTGTGTTTACTATGACATAGCAGCAAAGTAGACGGTGTTACCAGTTACTTTTATTTCTGTGGATTATATGGTACTCTCATGTTTTATTTGGTATCAGAGAATTGGAGAAAAATAAAGGTTTTATCTACATATGGTATATAATAATGTTCTTTTTAAAAAGATTTTATTTATTTATTTTTAGAAAGAGGGAAAAGGAGGGAGAAAGAGAGGGAGAGAAACATCAATACGTGGTTGCCTCCCGTATGCCCCAACTGGGGACCTGGCTCACAACCCAGGCATGTGCCCTGACTGGGAATTGAACCCATGACCCTTTGGTTCGCCAGCTGGCACTCCATCCACTGAGCCACAGGGCTAATAGTAATGTTCTTAATTAAGAGAAATATTTTGTCAGCACTATAAAATAGAATACATAAAATCTATTAAAGCAAAAAAAGTGATTCCATTGCCATACACTGTATTGCAGAAGTATTTTTAATTAAGTAAAGAGATGCAGTATACAATGAGACACAAACCATATAAAAATTTAATCACTTAGAAAATTAGAACCAACAAATTTAATTTTTCAGAAGCCATATCTGATGCGGACACCAGCCAGCAGTGTCTGCGTCATTATGGATGAATTAAAACATGCACACAGACTACCAAGTCCGGTGGAGGAAAAAGGAAGACCAACAGGCTTTTCTCTTAAGAGGAACCAAAGCTGTGGCCTCCACCATGACAGGCCTTTATTCTAATAATATCTCTCCTTACATTCCAAGATGGATTCTCTTCACTATCCCTGTTACAACAAAGGAGCCAGTGCCCCTCATTACATCACAGAAGAAGGATATTAGCAAATGAATAGGCAGCCAGTTACACTGGGCCTGCAAAGTACTTGCAGGGTGAGGGGGTTTCAGCAAAGAGCACACTCTCAAAACAGCCTAAGTGTATGGCAAATCTGATTACCCATGAGAGAACCTATCTGTGGGCGTGGGTCCTGTGCACCTCCGAGTGGGAGCTGGGCCCACGCCACGCAGAAGGGTCTGCCACAATATCTATATACTTTTATCCAATTTACTGAAGAAAACATTCTCTTTTTTTAACTTTTTACTGAACCTCTGTGAGCTGATCTATCTCAGTTTTCCATCTGATAACAGTTTGCACACTTTTTATTCTTCCCTTGAAATTCTTTGCACAATAATATATGCTTTTTTTGTATTTTTTTGGTTACATCTTACATTTAATAATATTTGTATTAGTTTCAGGTGTACAGAAGAGTGGTTAGACAATCATATACTGTACAAAGTGCTCTCTCCTTATGTTTTCAGTACCCCCTGGCACCATACATAGTTATAATAATATTATTAACTATATTCCCTATGCTGTACTTTATATCTCCATGATTTTTAACTTACATTTTATTGATTATGCTATTACAGTTGTCTCAGTTTCCCCCCCTTTTCCCCTCTCCACCTAGCTCCCCCCACTCCCTCAAGCAATCCCCACACCTTTGTTCATGTCCGTTGGTCGTGTATATAAGTTCTTTGGCTACTCCAATTCCTATGCTGCATTTCACATCCCCGTGGCTATGCTGTAACTACCATTTGTACTTCTTATTCCCCTCCCGTCTTCACCCCTCCCCACAAACCACCCTGCCACGATCATCACAGTCATCAAAACTCACCATATCCATGACTCTGTCGTCTCTGGTCTGGTTTGCTTAGTTTTTTTTTATATTTGATTCTTATGTATTTTTTGCCATTTTATTATTCACAGTTTTGATCTCTTTTTCTTAAATAAGTCCCTTTAACACTTCATATAATAGTGGTTTGGTGATGATGAACTCCTTCAGCATGTTTTTTTGTGTGTGCGTCTGAAAAGCTCCTTATCTGCCCTTTGATTCTAAATGATAGCTTTGCTGGGTAGAGCAATCTTGGACATAGGTCTCTGCTTTTCATGACTTTCAATATTTTTTGCCAGTCCCTTCTAGCCTGCAAAGTTTCTTTTGAGAAATCTGCTGACAGTCTAATGGGAACTCCCCTGTAGATAACAAACTGCTTTTCTCTTGTTGCTTTTAAGATTCTGTCTTTATCTTTAACCTTTGGCATTTTAATTATGATGTGTCTTGGAGTGGACCTCTTTGCACCCATCTTGTTTCTGACTCTCTGTGCTTCCTGGACTTGCATGTCTATTTCCTTCACCAAATTAGGGAAGTTTTATTTTGTTATTTTTTCAAATAAATTTCCAATTTCTTCCTCTCTCTTTTCTCCTTCTGGCACCCCTATGATGTGAATGTTGGAATGTGTGAAGTTGTCCTGGAGGCTGCTTATACTATCCTCATTTTTTTTTCTGCATTCTTTTTTCTTCTTGTTCTGATTGGTTGTTTTTTGCTTCCTTATGTTCTATATCATTAATTGATTCTAAGATTCATCCACTCTGTTGTTGTTTCAATGTAAATAATTCTTTATTTCAATTAGTGTACCCTTTGTTTCTGACCAGTTCTTTTTTATGCTGTTGAGGTCCTCACTAATTTTCTTGAGCATCCTTTTAACCAATGTTTTGAACTCTGCATCTGATAGATTGCTTATCTCATTTTGTTTAGTTCTTTTTCTGGATTTTTGATCTGTTCTTTCATTTGGGCCATGTTTCTTCATCTCCTTGTTTTGGCAGCCTCCCTGTGTTTGTTTCTATGTAGCATGGCCTAATGTAGTAGGTGTCCTGTACGGTCCAGTGACACAGCTTCCCCTATCAGCCAAGCTGGTACTTGGAATACACCCTCAGTACTCACTTCTCTTATAGTTGAGCCTTGATTGCTATTGGCAGGCCAATGGGAGGTATTTACTCAGGCCAGTCAGCTACAAGGACTAAATATGACCACTGACAACCAATCTCTTTCCTCTGTGGAGGATCAGCTGTGCAGGGGCAGGTTGTGGTGCTCTGAGGTGGTCTGTAGCTGTCAACTGGGTGCTCTGGTTCTGGTGTTTCCAAGATGGTGAAGGCCAAGGTCAGCCCCCTCCTGTGTTCTGCCTGGGGCCACCCTGCATGAGCTATAAAACAATATGCAGATGGCTGCTACTTGTGTTGTGCTTGGAAGTTCCCAGCAGAAGCCAAGCTGAAAACCTAGGTGACTGTTACTAGTGCTGGGCCTGGGGCCACTTAGCTAGAGGTATGGGGGCTAGGGGCTCACTGAAGCCAGCTGTTGTTTGTTTGAGAGGATTTAGGAAGTTCTGACCAAGACAAGCCATTCATATGGAAAAGTTACTGTTAACAGTTTTGGTGGGCCTGTAAGTTGGGTGGTGCAGAACCTCAGGGGATCCCCGTGGCAGGGCAAACAGTGTTAGCCAGGTTGACGGAGTCTCAGGTAGGGC
Organism: Anoura caudifer; assembly: GCA_004027475.1. Lineage (NCBI taxonomy): Eukaryota > Metazoa > Chordata > Mammalia > Chiroptera > Phyllostomidae > Anoura > Anoura caudifer. The sequence continues at coordinate 61,652 of PVKU01004022.1, forward strand.
ACTGGCTCTGTGGCTCTGTAGTTGGAGGGTTCAGAAAAGGAACAATGGCCTCTGCCCACCTTTCTGTCTGGGAGAAAGCTCTCCACCAGCTCCCACCTTGATGCCATACACTTCAGGTCCTCCCTGTATGCCACTGGTGTCTTTCAAGCTGCTACCCTGGTCCTGGAGCCTAGAGAGAGTAAGTCTGAGTGAGTCTATGTGCAGGTTCTTTAAGAGGAACTACTTGGGAATCCAAAAGTTTCTTCCACCAACTCAATCCTCACTGGTTTTTACAGCCAGAAGTTATGGGGACTTATCTTCCTGACACTGGAACCCTGGGCTGGGGAGCCTGGTGTAGGGCTGGGACTCCTCACTCCTAAGATATCCCTCCCTAATTTTTATCCACCACACATGGATGTGGGACCAGCCCATTCAGTGTTTTTGTGTCTCTGCCCCTCCTACCAGTCTGTATGGATGTGGTTTCTTTAATTCTATAGATGTTGGACTTCCATTCAACTCAATTTCTGATAGTTCTGAGGGATTGCAGTTCTGTAGTTTAGTTGTCACTTTGATGTGGTTGTGTGTGGAGGGGAGCTGTGCTTACCTACACCTCCATCTTGACCGGAAGTCTCCACAATTCTTTTCTAACTCCCAATCTGTCCTTTTTCATCCCTTCACCTTTTTCACTTGGCCCCCTAACCCTCCTTCCTTCTGGCAACCATCAGTCTGTTCTTTGTCTATTATTGCTTATATATCTATGAGTCCGTTTCTGTTTTGTTTGCTCGTTTATTTTAGTTTTTTATATTATACATACAAATGAAATAACATAGTGCTTATCTTTCTCTGCCTGACATATTTCACTTAGCATAATACCCTCTAGTGAATGTTCCTGTATTGTTCCTGATCTTAAAGAAAATGCTTTTAGTTTTACTCTAATAATAATTATAGTGATAGCTGAGGGTGTGTCTTATATGGCCTTTATTATGTTGATCATATATGGGTGCTGGATTTTGTCAAATGCTTTGTCTGAATCTTTTGATATGACTATATGATCTGTATCCTTCATTTTTTAAATGTGGTCTATTACATTAATTGATTTGTGAATCTTGAGCCATCTTGGTGTTCCAGAAATAAATTGCACTTGAACGTAGTGTATAATCTTTTTTAATGTTTTGCTGAATTCAGTTTGCTAATATTTTTGTTGAGGATTTTTTGCATCTCTTTTTATCAAGGATATTAACATAAATTTTACTTCCTTTGTAGTATCTTTATCTGATTTTGGAATCAGAATAATGCTGACCTCATACAAGGAGCTTAGGAGTTTCCCCTAAGTAGAGATGTTACCTGTTGGCAGTGTGGGACAATAGCAATTGTCCCTGTAGCTCTCTCCCCAGAGCCAAATAACTCAGTCTTTTCTAGTACAACTCCTGTCCACTGCAAGCTGCAGGGAGGGAGAAAGAGAAGGAGAGAAACATCAATGTGTGACAGAAACACTGATCAATTGGTTACCTCTCACGCGTCCCCAGCCAGGGAACCAGCCTGCAATCCAGGCACATGCCTTGACTGGGAACAAAACCAGTGACCTTTAGGTTTAAGTACAATGCCCAACCCACTGAACCACACCAGTCAGGGCTGATATAATATATTCTTGAAAATTTTTAGGTTTTATCTCTATAAATTTTATCTTTATAGACTGAATGAATCTGTGTAGGATCATCATTGTTTGGTCCTATCTTGCTTCCCTCTGTACTTTCTTCATCCTAAAACAAGTTTTTTCTCAAATTCTATATACTCTGTAGCCTTCTTTCCTACAATTTTTATTTGTCAATTCACCTTTCATAGCTTGGATACATGGTAGCTGGAAACCCAGATTAGGTAAATTGCATTTACCTAGATGTCTCTGTCGTTACCCTTTATTCCTGAGGATTCCAGAGCAATACTAATTTATCATTGTTTTATTAACAAATGTGATATGGGATCTAAACCCTTTTAGATTATTCCTATTGTTAAGACATCATTATTACTTCTTCCTGGTTAATGCAGTAATTACAAAATGATATTTTATTTTCTATTTGTCTTAATTCTAGAGCAAAGACCCTGAGTATAAAAAACATGAAAGAAATGGAATTTAAAGTGAAGACAGAAATGGATGGTGTAAGTTTAGTTTCCTTTTCCTTGGTGCAATTATTAACAACTTTTGTGATTCTCATAGTTTTAGGATATTAGATATAGATAACTTATGACATTTTAAACATTATAAATGTATTTTGATTAGTTTGAACTTTAAGTTTTATATATGTGACATACACAGACACACACATATCCACAGGGTTCAGCAGAAGTAAGGCCTGCTTGAGCATGGTTGGTAGAGTAATAATTTGGGTGTAATAATTTGTAGATTTAATTTGAACATATCACCTAAAATGTCATATGGTTTGCTTGAGTGTGATGTTGTTATGTTACAGAATTACATGCTTGTGATTTTGTAATAGAATATTTTGTAATAAAAAGGGGCATTATTTGTGCCACACCGTGTGTGTGTGTGTGTGTGTGTGTGTGTGTGTGTGTGTGTATAGACACACACACACACACACACGGCAGCTGGCATATGACAAATCAGCAGAACAACTACAACAAGCCTTGTATTGGCATTCAGATAAAACAATAGCATACTTCGTAGAACTACAGTCCACATTAGAATCACAGTCCAGATTAACTCAGCATTTAGAAACCCGTTTTGCATTACTAAGTTCCATAAAAGAGCCAAAGTAAACTAAAGGCCTTTCCAAATTGTATGATGAAGGAATGAAGGAAGATAGGGAAGAGAAAAGGGAATAAGGGGAAGTCAGATCATTTTTTAACACATACTATGAGACTGTATTATTAGCAGATTTAGTTCTATTGGCTATGGAATGCCAATGGGATCAGGTTCTTGCACACAGCACACCTTTCTTTTTTAAGAAAACAACTTATTTGTCTCACCCTGTTCAGTATTAGCAGGCCAATTGTGTTTGTCCTCTGGTTTCTTATTCTGAGGGATGGATGGACAAAACAAGTTTGAAATAAGAAAAAAAAACATTGCCTTGAATTTTTTTTTGCCAATTGGCCTCACTTTGAACCCATTTTGTAAATGTTTGGCCAACTTTTGTTTTCCTTTATTTTTTACGTGTACTGGTTCCAGTACCTCACGATTACCCTCAGAACAGAGACAACTGGCCTTCCACCAGCAAGACCATGTCAGGGCACCTGTGACCTGACAGGGTAGGAAGTGTCACCAGGTGTCCTAGCACACCAGCAGCTTGGTTTCAATGAGCATGAGGAGATTCGCTGCACAGAGAGCAGCTTAAGTTCAGAGCCTTTGAGAGTGTCCCAGTGCCAAGTTTCCCACCGGTGCTGCCTTTCTTTTCTTTCCTGTCTCTTTGTTTTCTTTCCTTACACTTTACATGCGCATCTAGGGCTTTTGCAAAGTCCCAGACTGGCCCTTGGGAACCTAACGTCCTCTATGTATCTACCCCACACGTACAGATACATACCAGTACAGTAGCCTTGGCATTATTACCTTTGAAGCAGAATTAGAGTTTGAATATTTTTAAGCTTAGAGATCACTGGCTAATAACGTCTATCAAATCTTTACCTTCTCAGGCTAAACACATGGGGAAGTGAATGAAGGAATTTGTAGGAAGGTGAAACTTTTTCATGTCTTTAAACTTCAGTTGGTTACAATCCAGTCTAAAAATCTCAATTTTATTAGAATATTACCTCACTAGTTAGTTAATGTTTGTATCAAAATTAAGAGGGAATGAACCTAAGATAATGTGATTTGAAGATGAATGGTTGGGTGGAATTTTAAGTTGACAAAGTTAGCTTGGTGGCGATCTGTCATTCCTCTCTTCCCTTCATGCATTCTTGCACAGCTTTTTCATGTGAAACAGTCATTCTCAATTTGGGGCAGCTCTTCCCACTCAATGAATTCAACCCATTGAGAACTTACTCTCTGGTGCAATTTGAATCTTTGTTTTTTAATGAATACCTATATTTTTTAAAATTAGAGTTTATTGATTATGCTATTACTGTTGCCTTCCCCCCACCCAGCACCCCCGACTCCCTCAGGCGATCCCCAACCATTGTCCATGTCCATGGGTCATGCGTACAAGTTCTTTGGCTGCTCCATTTCCGGTACTGTACTTTACATCCCCATGGCTATTCTATAAAAAATACGGTCCTAACTGAAAACAATCTACTGGCACAATCATGTGGTGTGATTAGCGGGTGGCTCTAAGATGGGGAATTTTGTGATAACTAAATATGACAGGCCTGAGAATAGTTTTATTTTTGGTTTGTAAGAGATTTACTCTTGATTAGAAATTGGTTTGATAATTTAAGGATTTTTGTGTTCTTAAGTCACTTATAGCAAATGTCTTTACTTTCTAGAGTATGCTCAGTTGGATAGCCATAGGAACTTTATGTGGTAATCTAGTTTAAATATTAACCTACTTTTAAATGTGAGAAAACTGAGAAAGGTTAAGTGACTTGCCCAGGTTCACACACTTAATATTTCTTTTATCTTTCTTTGTCTGCTTGGATGCTTCACTTTTCCCTGTGTCTCTTCCATGTAAATGCTAAAGCCTGAAAGAGTAATGCTTTATGTAGTTGATATGGAGTTAAGCTATTTCCTAGACCATCCTCTCAATTTCCAGGTCTGCCCCCCGCCCAAAGGTCATGGGGAAGACAGTTTCAGTTGCATACCATTAATTGCTGCTGGGAGACCTTGGCAAATGACCAAAACCGATACCTTTCATATTGAAACTTTTCCTTCTCGTGTTCTGTGTGCCTTACCTGCATCCTAGCAATGTAGGGTGTGGGCCTGCCCAAAGTGAAATTAAATTCCTGATACAACCTCTGGGTTTCTTTCTCTCATTAGGACTATCAGCCACTTGTAAGGTAATACACCAGCTGATGGAAAGCTGCGTCATGATGAGGCTAATGACTGCCAGTATGAACTTTTAGGACATGTTTTTGTTTTTTAAAATATTCATGATTAAGTAAATACATTTTTTAATTTTGTATTGAGTAGGAGAGATACTTTTGGAAGAATAAACCTTCCTCATACTCTGGCTATTCTAGGCTGTTGCTGCCCCAAAACCCAGTAAGTAAGGATAAGAGCCATTTTCTGAAAAGCTTCAGACTTATTTCATGGTTATTAATGTTTCTTAGTGAAGAGAATGTACATATTTTCCCCAAGAAACATGATAGTATATTGAGTTCTCCAAACATATTTCAATAATAAAAATGTTAGCTAAGAGATTGCTTCCATGACTGAGTGACATTGGGACTTGTAAGACTGAGATTTATTGGTGAGAGTTATCCTTTTTTATTTTATTCAGGTCTCTGAATCTAATATTTTTCTCCTCCAAAAGGAAACACTGCAACAGGTGAAAATTATCTCAATAAACCAACCACTTGTTTTTCTGAATGCAAAGAAATTTCATACTGATCTGATGAATATAATCCAGAAAGAAAATGCCAGCAACCAGCTACTTGACGATACCAGCAAGGTAGGGCCAACCGTTTCATGGTTACACGTTGTGATATGGGTAACCCTATGTCATGATACTAAAAAAATGTATCAGTCCATTAAAGTCCATGCTTCATTCAGATTTCCTTAGTTTTACCTAACGTCCTTATTCTGTTTCAGGATTCCACCTAGAATATCACATCACATTTAGTTGTCTTCTCTTCTTAGGTTCCTCTTTGCTATGACAATTGCTCAGATTTTCCTTTTTTGATGACAGTTTTGAGTAGGTCTGGTTAGGTAGTTTGTAAAATTTCTCTCTATTGGATTTATCTGGTGTTCTTCTCACTGTAAGACTAGGGATATAACTTTTGGAAAGAAAATTATGTATGTAAAGTGTCATTTTCATCACATTATACCAAGGGATCATACTGCCAACATGATTTGTCACTGTTGCTGACTGACCTTGTCACCTGGACGAGGAAGCATTTGTGAGGCTTCCTCGCTGTGAAGTCCGCTCTCCTTTCCCCCTTTCCGTACTGAACGCTTCGGAAGCAAGTCTCTAAGGCTAGTCAGTGCTACAGGAGTGTGCGGTCCCCTTGTAGCTCCTTGCGCTTGGAGTATTTACATAAATTCTTCAAAATTCTTCAGCGTGGAAGACTTCAGAGAGGCACTTTTAAGACCAGTAAAAGAAAGCTCACATCCGTCGAGTGGCATTCAGGAACTAGCCCCGCCTTCTGAGCTATCTGAATCATCACCAGCCCCGTGGTGTAAGGCAACCTAGTGGGGATTATTTGGTAGCTGTCAGAACCATACTTAAAATATGCAGTCTGCACCATTGGGTATCTAGAAAGGAAAATAGATGTTCTGTAGTCAACCTCCAAGATGAAAACTGATTTCAAGGGAGAGATGGTGTAACTGAGCAGTTTGGAGCATGAGGTTTGGACTGTAAAGGCATGAGCTCAGGTGTTAACCCAGGTCTGACTAGCACTGTGCCTTTGATCAAGTTACTTAACCTTTCCAAAATTAAGAAGTTTTTAAGTTTTCTATCAAAAATGAGATCAGTAACTTCATAGGATTGTTATGAGGATTAAATGACTAATGTGAAGTCCTTGGAATACAGTATCAATTGTCACAATTGACAATTAACAATAATAACATTAACAATAATAACAATAATACATTTTGAGATGTGGATAGATGCTATCTCTTTAGGGCATCAATTATCAATTTTAAGATGTTTATAGGATATGAAATCATTTTTATTATTGAGCATTTCCATTAATTAGGAATGTTCCTTGGGCATTTTCATAGGTCTCCAGATGAACAGTTGACTTCTGTATGATATGAAATGTATGGTTCGTGATTCCTTCTCAAAGAATGCTGTGTTATTGAGGTTACTTTCTGATTGGATATACTACATGAAAACACATTAAAAATTTAATTCCTCATCAAAAATCAAAGCAAACAGTCTTACATGACATATTTCAAAGGAGATGGTCTGGCTTGATAACATAAATTATCTACTGAGCAAATTCATACTTAAAGCTAACAACCATTTTATTATTTCAGCTTGTTGTATTTACTGCTCTGAAAAAATAGATTGTGGAAAATAATTATTGGAGACTAGTTATCTTTGTTATTTAAGAAGAAAAGAATGCACTTCTTTTCAGGAACAGAAATGAATTTTTGTAATGCTATTATTCTTTATATTTACTTTTGTTTCAGTGTGAACGAAACACATTGCTCATTTCTCTATCCAATGGCAGCAGTTGCAATGGTGAGTCAGTTTAAAAACAGAAATAAAGTGTTATGACTTGAACATACACCAGAAAATGCTACCTTTTTCCCCTTCTTCCCTCTCTGCCTCCCTCCTCTATCCCCCCCTCACTTTCTCCTCCCTTCACCTCCTCCCTCTCCTTCCTGGTACTTTCTCCTGTCCTTCTCCCCCCTTCCCTGCTTGGCCCTTCCCTTCTTTTCTCTCCTCCCACTTCTTCTCTTCTTCCTCTTGTCTTCTCTCTCCTCCTCTTTTTCTTCTTTGTCTTTACCCTCCTGCTCTCTTTTAGAAGTAAATTTATGTAAAGATGTATAAACGTACACAGGATGAAGATGTAAAACTTTATTTCAAGGCATTAAAATAGTCAAAACCCTTAAATATGAGGTATTTATAGGTAAATGAAGGGAAATACAATATCCATTGTTTAGTATACTCAATATAAGTGAAATTACACCTCTCTCCCATACTGTATGCCCAAATTAATACCAAGTGAATCAAAGTCCTAGAGGTGGTAGATAAAATATAAATTTAGAAGAGAGTATATGCAAAAACTGTAAAGCATTAAACATAAAAACAATGGTTATTAAACTGCACTGGGTTATTTATCAATAGCACCAAATAAAGCATGAAAGGTAAGCCAGAGTGAAAGAAGATACATGTAACAAAAAGAATTGCACTCCCCAACATATCAATAGGTAAAAGGGAGATGGCCCAATAGAAAAGCGGGCAAAAAACATGAACTGGCATTGCTCAAATGGAGACATTTCCAATTTTTCCAACAAATATATGAGAATATGCTTAAGTTCACTATTATTATTCATACTAATTATTGGGGACATGTAAATTAAATTCACAGTAAATAACTAGGTCTATAACTGGTAAAATCTGACAATGTTAAGGGTTGGTGAAGATGTGGGGCAGCAAGAAGACTCTCACAATGCTGGTGGGTATGCCCACTATTAAGCCGCCTTGGGGAATAGTTGGGCAGCGTCATGTAAAGTGGGAGACGCCCACACCATAGGGCCGGCTTCTAGTTACACATCCCTCAGCAATGAGCTCGTGTGCGGCAAGTCACGTGAGTAAGAATGTTCACACAGTACCGTTTGCTACTCCAAATCTGAAAATAGCTCACAGTTCACAAAAAAGTAGCAGGTCTGCATAAACTGCATATATTTATACACTTGAGTTTTTATTTGACATATTTATTATGTGGTAGAGTTATAAGAAATGAAAATTGGATGAATCTTAAACATAGTTGGAAAAAAGTAAGGCAAAGGAAAATATGTTAAAAGTCCAATTTCATTTACACAAACTTAAAAAAATGAAAAAGCTAAGCTATATTGATTTTTGTACTTCTAAAGACTATAAGAAAAGAATCTTCTAATATTTTTACCTAGAAACATATAAAGATCATTTGTAGTAAATTTTTAAAATAATTTATCCAAATCTGTGTTTGGAGAAATTAACCATTTGATTCTGTGTTTAACCATTTTCAAAATGAATCTGTATGATTTTCATACTGATGTTTTTTTCTTCTATGAGACATTCTTGGTTATATTCCATGAATAGAAAATACCCAGTTTCTTGCACTTACATTAGACATAAATAATAGATTAAAGCATTCCCTCCTATGAGGCAAAGTAGCTGGAGAATCTTCTAAACAATGGGCTGCAGGAAGCTACTGCCGATGGTTGACCTGATGCATAAGCTGAGGCGTACCTGCCCTTTCATCTTTATTCTGTTTTGTGATGTGATGGCAGATTGATTTTAAGTCATCTTTACTTAAAATTTCTCGTTTTAAAAAATGATAAAAGTTCCCTTCTGAGAATCAAGTGCCCACTCTTGAGCACTCTAAAACTCTTCTTCATCTTCACAAACTGGTTTTTCTTTTACTACAGAGTACACGAGTCGTCCGTCACGTTAGACAAATCAGTTAATGACCCCTAATTTAATTATCCCTGGCTCTGAGTCTTTACTTGAATTCTCTCAAGTATAATCATCTCCCTTCTCTGCCAATCTAAATCTCATACTTTTTTCAAGATGTAATAGAGAAGTAAAATAAATTGAAAGGACAGAATCCTTGGCAATCCCATTAAGTACAAAAATTAGTCAACAAGAGCCATGCAGGGAAATACACAGTCAAGTGCAGCCTGGAATTCAGTGTCTTCAGCTGTAAAATAAAGATCATAATAATAGAGAACCAGAGACACTTCCATGCACTTCACTCAAATATATAGTCTTATATGACTAAAGAGTTGTTTTATTTGTGCATATTTTTCTTTTAACTGGATTTTAAGGCAAAGGGTGCTTTTTTCACTTCCATTGCATTATCTTTTATTGCCCAATGAACACTTGGCCAGTAAATGAAAATTATAATACTATTTGTAAAGCACTTTACAGTTTTCAATGGGCATTCCTCTTTTTAAGAGTTCTGAAATGGGTAATAAGTAAATTCTATACTTTCATTTTTAAATAGGTAATAGTGTGCTATTCATCTTCCTGATGAAGTTGAGGCCTGTGGGGAATGACTTGCTCTGGATCATGCAGTTGGTTAGGGACAGAGAGACCTAGAGACCCTGTTGAAGGCAGACACGAGTACAGACAAGAACAGGCGCTTGAAGCTGGGATCCATGAGTGCTGACCTTTCTGTGGTCAGCAAGGACACAAGGACACAAGCAAGGAGGGTGGGTTTGTTGTAATCCAGAGACAAAAAGTGACAGTGCCATCTTCTTCTGGTTTGGTCACAGGGTTATGAAATTGCAGGGGAAAAAGGATGGCTTCACGGAGATTTCAGTATGGAATGAACACAGCTCACATTGTTTGTTTGTGAAAGGGGAGGCAATGTAAGCAATGATTTTGAAGCTTTTAAACTCTCATACTGGGGTCATAGGGAACCCAGGAGGATAGCTAGGAGAGAAGATATGTTTATTTTGGAAGATGGTGAATTTAAGATACTGGGAGGTGCCCTGGCCAGGTGGCTTCATTGATTGAGCATCGTTGTGGGTTTGATGCCCTGTCAGGGCACATAACTAGGTTGAGGGTTCAATTCCTTGTGGGTGGGGCAGGTACTGGAGGCAACTGATTGACTTTTCTTTCTCTCTCTCTCCCTTCCTCTCTCTCTAAAATCAATGAACATGTCCTCAGGGGAGGATTAAAAAAGAAACAGATTCTGGGAGGTCATCCAGGAAACATCCAGAGGGTTTTAGGGACCACTGGATAGATCTGAAAGTAACTAAAGCAAAGAGAGACATTAGCTGAGCAAGGGGGGTGGAAAAGAAAAAACACAATAAATCCCCTTCAACAAGCTTTACAGAAGGGGAAGGTTTGTAGTTGGGCACATAAGTGAATAATCAAAATACATAAAAGAAGCTATGTAAATAATTAGGTGGAAGTCATCGTATTTCTCTGAATGAGAAAATAAAACATGCACAAATGTGGAGAAATTTGCCATAACCAAGAGGCACTCTGTCAACGTCTCTCTGGTATGATTTTCCAGATTCACCTCCACCACCGTCTCACCTGCCTAACTTCAAATTCTCCTTCCCACCTCAGTCCGCGCATCCCACTTGCCTTTTAATTTCTGCATTAGTTAACACATGCCCTGGTTCACTCGGCGCCTATTTCTTCTAGGTGTTGAACATCTCTTAAGTCCTGGGCACAGTGATCGGTGCTGCATGTTTGAAAATGAAAAAGCAGGCATGATCTCTGCCATAATGAATCCTGAAGTCGAGCTTCAGCTCCCACCCTCACCCCACCCCCCACCGCCCAAAGTAGCCATTCAAGTGTACTGTTTTCCTATTGCTGCTGTGACAATAAACGGATGTTCATCAACTTGGGGGTTTAAAACAGCAAAATTTCATCATCTTAGAGTTTTAGAGGACAGAGGCTGAAATGAACCTTACAGGACAAAACTCAAGGTTTAATAGGGCTGATCTTTTTCTGGAGGTGAATGCATTTATCTGCTTGCCTCTCACCACTGGTTGAGGTCACTGGCGTTTCTCAGGGCCCCTCCCTTTCTCTTCGCACCTGCAGCGCAGCATTTTTCAGTCTCTCCGACCTCTTTCTCCACCACCACGTCTCCTCTGACTCTGACCACCTGCCTCCCTCTCATGAGGACCCTGTGATTGCACTGAACTCCCCTAAATAATCTGGGATAACTTCCCCTTTTTAAGTCCAAATCAAGACCTTACTTTCATGAAATTGCAAGTCTCTTTACCGTATAAAGCACCATATTCACAGTTTCTGGGGATTCGGATATGGACATTTGGGGGACTTTGCCCACCACCCCACGTCACTCCTGCAACCTTCACACTTTCTGACTGATGTTTCCAGACTTCTTGTACTTCGAATTGCTAATTCAGGTGACTGGGTTTCTGGCTTGGTTGTAAGTCTTTCTGAGGCAGGGACCGTACTCTCTCTTGTTTACCACTCGCATTTCTGAGGACAGTGCCTACTGTACGCACCAACTACACCTGCATTGATTAGGGCTTGAGTGAATGAATGAATGATTGAATGACGTACTCAGTAAGACATGCATAGGTTTCCAAAAGATGGTGTTGTGGTTTGTCCTAAATATTTCTTACCTTTTTGTTTTCTTGACAAATTAGAGATGCAAATCTGCTTCTCAATAGTTAATTGATATTAACAGAAAATGCCTTTTTTAAAAAAATTATGAGTGACTCACTCACAGACTGCCAAGAACTTATTAAAGTTTATGAAAAGCACTCCTAAATTATGCAAGCATGAATACTTTTTAATTAAAGGTGTTGATGAATATTCAGCAGGAAAGAGCTAGCTTCCACAGACTGGAATTAATTGTCCACCCACAACTGATGGTTGATTTTTTTCTGAAATGTTGTTTTTGGTAGAGAAAGCCCATCATTTACCACATTCTACATGGGTTTAGATTTGTGGTCTCCTGTACACATACTCTGAGTTTACCTCATTTTGCTTAAAGCAGGATATTAGCTGTGAATTCACTTTACTCTTTTCTAGGACAATGTGATTTTTATTGCAGTGTTTGATTTACTTAGAAGCTTGGAACACATGCTTATAGCTATAAAATCAGTACAATGGCAGACTGAGAGGATACTGTATAAAAGATAATGTCACTTATTTTTGGAAAGATTTCAGAAGTCTCCATTGTATTTCAAGTTTCATTTGAGTAAAATGGTAACTTTCCCATTAAATGTCTTTTTTTATTTACTAAAGACATCATGAATTGCTTTTGTTAAAATAACTTACTTAAATTATTACCCATAACTACAGGGCACAGTTCTTTTGCTTCATTTGTTTTGTATTGGGTGGTCTAAAAATATGCACATATTTTAATTAAAGGAACAGGAAAGAAATTCAGATGTAAAAATGAAAGACAAAGCAAGCACACAGTGAGAGAATGGAGGGAAATTTTTGTATCAGTATTGAAAAAACCCAAACATTCTAATAACAGTTTATTACCACTTCAGTTATGAAATGATTACAAGAAAATACAGAGAATGGCAAGTGTAAATTACAAGTGAAATAAATGTGACAGGATAGAAAAGAAAGCTTGTGTTTTAAAGAATTTTCTATACTTTTCTTACCACCATTTTCTAGTCATGTAGATTCAGTGATCAATCTCTCTCCACAACATATACATAGATTAATTTTTCACTATAGTATTAAGTGCAGATTGACAAATAATTTTCTTAATGAGCTAGCAGTGGCTTCCTACAGCACTGAGTTGATAAAAATTCTCAGGCCTTCTTTGACTTCAGTGGAAAAAGTACCATGACTGTTAGCCATGTCTGTCTGGCTAAGAAATGGGGAGGACAGAGCTCACGCCGTATAGATATAGTTATGGGTCATAACTTAAGTGGCTTCTTTCAGGAAAGTAGTGCATTGGCGTTTTCTAAACAAACTAGCCGCTAAGACTTTTCCAGATTACGGTTTCTTTTTACTAAGTCTCTCTTTTAGCTAATACCAGTGACCGTTAAGTTTTCTAATATATAAAAAATACGGTTTAAAGATCTCAGAAAAATTGCCCTGACTGGTGTGGCTCAGTTGGTTGGGCATCACCCTGCAAGCTGAAAAGGTCGCCAGTTCAATTCCTGGTCAGGGGACATGGCTGGGTTGTGGTTCGGTTCCCGTTTGGGACACGTTGCCAGTTCAGACCCCAGTCGGGCATGTACAAGGGCAACCGATTGATGCTTCTCTCTCACATCAGTGTTTCTCTCCCTTTCTTTCTCCCTCCCTTCCCTGCTTTCTGAGATTAAAAAAATAAAAAAAATATAATTTCTTTAATTTTGAGGATTAAATATTAATAACCTTTTCCATATAAATTTTTGAACTATGGATTTTAGATTTTAGCTTATTTTGTAATGTGTGCTATGTTATAAAAGACATACCTTTTGCTAAGAATGGAACTAAATAAGCAGCTAAAAAAGGAATTGACTAATTTTGATAATTACATCATCAGCTCGTTTTAAGAACTATTGCTAAAGATTGTAGTAGTTTAAGTCATTTATTTAATCAAAGACATTTGATTATTAAAAATTACTGATTGTTTTCTTTATATTTAACTCGCATATCCACATTATACCAGTAATGTGCTGTTGAATCTTTAACAAACAACTCTTAGAGTGGAGGGTATGGTGTGGAGTAGTGGAGAAGCCCTGATTTGTAGCATTTGCCAATGTCCATGGTGTAAATACTCCATTGTGACTAATTACCAACATGCTATAATTAAACATGGAATTGAGAGATAGGGACACAAGTGACATATTGAAAAGATGTCAAAAAAACTGGTATAAATTGACTTTAATCCACTACTGCCTTTAAAGGAATCATATACATTTTGTTTTCTAAAAGCTATGTCAAAAAGTATGTGTATAGGCCCCCTTCAAATATTGAATTCCATGGGACATTGTCAATATGATTACTGAAACTATTTTTATATCTAATGTGGTATGAAAATATCTAATCCATTAATACTTCTATATATGTATATCATGTGAGCATTAAACTTCTCTAAGAAAGCTTATTTAATGTTTAATTTTTAGAGATTTTTATGCTCTGAAAATTCCATAAAATATTTTCAAATTAGATAAAAAATGCGCTTATAAATAAAAAATATGTAAGAAAATGCATGTCACAAATTAAATAATGCGCAATTTATTTAGTATTAATCTAGTAATTCTTTTTCTGTAACTCTAAACAAAGCGCAATAAAGTATAAGCTAATTAGTGTAGCACCAACGTGTGTGTGTGTGTGTGCGCGTGTGTGTGTGTTATGAGACTAGGAGGTAAAATGAATACCAGTCAACAATCCACTGTTTATTCTTCACTTGGGGTATATATTTTTCCCTGTGATCTGATTCCCCTAATATCTCTGACAATGAGCGGGGGCACATTCTATCTGAGGATTTAAAGAAGAGCCCTTGCATAGTAGAGGTGGGTCCTGTGTTTAACTAGGCGAATAGTGCACGGCAATGATTACTACTGAGTGGCCAGTAAATGAGCTACATTGTGGTTACTTCCCATTTTGACTGAGGTTCTAATTTGCTATTTTAAGCATGTGGTAGCATAACCTGAATCTATACTTATTTCTTAACCCTCCTTCCCATGGGAGAAATAGGGAAGCAGAAAGCACATGTTAGGTGCCTGGCAGGCGGTAGGCCCTCAATAAGTGCTGGTTGAATGGAGGGAGCAGGAGGGGTTTCAGATCTCGGCTCTCATTGGTGTTCAGCGAAAGCTGTCCCTGTGGCTCACGTCCTTACGTCACCATACCATGTCTACTGTAGAACGCGTGTGCATCCTCCAAGGCTACTTTGGCATGTACCTTTTTCAATCACTTTGAAGAGACTTCTCCTTCTGTAAATTCCCATTCTTTTTTTCATTTTAAATCATGTTATTTATTTACCAAGCCTATCTTTGCCACTCATGGATAAGCTCCTAGAAGAAATAGGACCTTCCTCACATTTGTTCTATTCACTACATTTGCAAAAAAATTTTGAACACAGTATATGCTCTATTTATTTTTCAATTAATAACCATTCATACAGACCTGAAGGTGAAACTTAGGCACAACCTGTACCTGAATAGCAAGTTTCAAATACATTAAAATTGCTTTGTAGCATTTCTCCTTTTCTTAATTGTTACTGTCATATATGAATGTTCAGTATTTTTTCTATAGTTTACACTCACCTGTTATTTCCCTCTAAGTTTTTAAAAACACATAATTTCCTTTATACTGCCTCTCAGTGCTAATTGAGAAACTACCATATTCCCACTTTGTAACAACACCATAGGAGAAAAGCATGGATATTTTAAGTGACAAAATTATTCCAATTAGGAATTTCTTTTTCAGATAATGTCATAGGAATTAACCAATTGTAATTTATTTGATGGACTTTGTCTTCTGACAGTGAGAAAAGCTCAGCCTACCAGTGCTGCTCTCAGAGCCTCATCTCTCCTTAGAGGGACCTCAGATGTGGCCTGTGGTTGCTTCAGACACATGTCATTTCACACGAAGAAGGGTGGCCCTTAGGACATCAGTGGAAAAGAGGTCATGAACTCCTAAGTGAAATTTATTTTTCCCAATAGGGGCTTTCAGAGGCAGATTTACTGTGAACCTAATGAAGCAGTTTTCAGGGGCCCTCCTTCAGACCCCTTCTGAGGCCCAGAGACAAGCTTCAGCAATGAATATTCTCCTGAAAAGTGTGACTGTGAAATTGCACAAGACAGGGCCCCACTGTGCACACACCCGTGAAGGAAACTGTGTCATGTGACCGTGGAGAGTACGATGCAGGGTATCCTGAGGCCTCGGTTCTAGTTAGTTTAGTGCCGACTGCCAGGCATTTCTTTCAAAATCATGTAACCTTGCTGGGATTCAGTTTGTGCGTGTTTGAAATGACACCGGTGCTTAACGGAGCCCATCTTCTTCTCTGAGTTATGTAACAATGGCCTGATACATTTAAAAAATCAAAATCAAAGAGTTCAGACATAATTAGTAATTAATTGAAAATGTAAAGATTCAAAAGTGTATGGCACTAGTCTAGTCAAGCATAAGGCCACTGTGATTGTTCCACTTTCGACAAAATCAGCAGCAGAACGCTCCGAGAACCCTCCTTAACTCAAGCCTGTGTTCCTCCCACAGAAGAGGCGTCACAGCCCCGCCCGAATGAGGAGTGTTCTTTGATCCTGGATTGCAGTGGATTGGCCTTTTTCGACTCTTCCGGGGTCTCCATGCTTGTCGAGGTATTTACGCAGCTTGCGTTTGGGCTGGTGCCTCCCCTCCCCTTCAGTAACGGGGTTCCCCATCTCCTCCCTCAGCTCCGGGATCTTGGCCCAGCTTGTTTCAGTACTCACCTCACCCCTTCTCCCCGAAGGATATAGGACTTTATGCCTTCCCCCACCGTGCGTTTCTTTTCAGATCCCATCAGACTTGTAGGTGTGTGTGTGTGGTGGGGCGAGGGGCTTAGGTGGGAATATTCACATGAGGTAGAAGAGAACATAGACTTAAGATGTAGTGGGCATCGCATACGGCAGCCAGCTCCGCTCAAGTGGGAGATTGCTGCTTCTCTGTGAAAACTCTGCTGCTGACCTGGGAGTTTCATCCGCAGGGCCCCTCTGAAACCCTGTCTCAGACAGAGAGTCCAGCCACGTGGGATTCCCCTGCAAATGCAGGGGAGGGAAGGTTCGGGGTGTTTCAGGAACGGGGCTGAAACGCTCTCACACGGGACAAGCAGGTCACAGTGGGGCTTAGACGATTTCCCCCCAGACCCAGACCAAGGAGGGTCCATCTGAAAACACTTCAGAAAGGTAGATGCAGCTGTTGGATTGTCCAGGGAGCAGCACTTGGCTTGAGAAACGTTCCAGTAAAAGGTGCTACGATGTATCTACTGAGCTCACGTCAAGCACATCTGTTGAAGAACCTCACTCACACATCCGTTATCCTAGCCGATTGCCTTCCGGTTTGCTTTTCTTTTTCTTTTTCTTTTTTTAAACCTACTTGCTCATGAGCAAAGATACTTGGCTTGGAGGAGAACTGTGCCCGTTTACAGCTCATCTTTCCCCCTCTCGAGTCCTGTAGTCCTGTATTTGAATTTGTGACGTACATGGCCATCATTTCCACAGCGGTAGAAAGAGCAGCCTTGTGAAAACAGGGTTTGCAATTCAACAACAACAACAACAACAAAAAGAACCAAAAAGACCCCCAGAGAACAGCTGGTCCAGCCTCTACCACAGACAGCTACACAGCTAGGCAGGCCGAGGGCGGCTTTCAGTCAGCACGCCCTCGCAGCGGGAAGAGCACGCCTCTCCTCGCTGTTCTGTAACTAGACGTCTGATCACGTCACTCCTGTGCAAACCAGCCAGGAGCTTCAGACGGCAGGGGCTGTGTCTTGCCTATCACGTTCCCTCCAGCATCTTACCCGCTGTCTGAGAACTGTGGCTATTTCAAGGACTTTGTTGAATGATGGAGATGCTGTACGTTGAGCCTACAATCAGCTTTACAGCCAAGATTTGCTCTTGATGTGTCCGAGTAAAGTATCTTTGTTATAATTTAAAGCTATTGTAACTCTGAGTTATTTATGTGAAAGCAGTAAATTGTTCAAGGGTAGTCATGAAATAATTATTCATTCTAATGCCTAAGGCAAGTTATTGATTCACCACCTCATTTTTCTCTTTGACCTGCTTAAGAGTCACCATCTTCATCTTAATAACGATTCACTTTCTGCTGGTACATTTCTGACATACTCTGTTTTTTCCTCTTTTACGTTTTAAATTGCAGTTGTCACTCAAAGCTCTGAGTGAGGGTTCTGAAAGCCTTGATTCGAGTCTTGCTGTCACTCGCCCCTTCTTGGCGAGAGTCATGTCAGCCAGCTTCAGGCTTCTAGGAAGGAGAGAAGTCCCTTGCATGATAACCAAGTGGCCTTGGTGGTGACAGGATGTTCTCTCTCACATCATCCCCTCATAGAGTTTGACCCCATACCATCTGGTCCCTGAGGCAGTGCCCGCCACAGAGGTTTTTCTCCATTCTCTAGGACAATGGTGCTTACTCCTCTGCCCTATCACCGCAGAGTCTCCGAGCATCCTGGCATGCAAAAAATAACAGTTTTATTTCACTCAAACTGACAGAGCTCACAAGCCCCCATTTCCATGAAAAAACACCCAATTTTGCCAATTCATGGAAAACTCCAGACACTTCTGGAATATTTTTCTCTTTTGCATAAGTACCGAGTCAACAAGGAATGTACCCTCCTTATTTCCATTTGTTCTCCAATACCTGAATTCGGGGGCAGGGTCTTGAGGAAGAAGCAACATCTGTCTCTCAGCTGTTCTCAGTCCTCCACCAACTTCTGCTGCATCCAGCTCAGCTCACCTGTCCTCTGGCATTTGCTCCTGCGGGGTTCTCCTACCTTGGCCTCCTGCTGCATCCGCTAACAGTGATTTGCCTCGAATGAAAAACTTAGTTAAAACCTATGAGCATTTCTGGAGCTCTCTCTCTGCATGGCTTCTTCCTTTCAATACTCTCACAAATGACACCCACCGATTCTTCCTGGACTCCCATTCCGTCTGCTCAGCTTAGTGAAGCACTTCGTTTTCCGTGGGTCCCCCTCACCCCGCTGCCGTGGCCCAGAGAGGCTTGTTCGCACAGAAAGCTAAGATGATCCGTGAGGTCGCCTCATTTGTTGTCTTTCTCTTCCATCCTGCGCTGTCTGTTGCCATTGTTTGAACACAGTTGTTTGTGTGTTTTGTCCTGCTGTTTCTCTGTTTGTGGAGGATAGGACAGGCGTGTATTATTTCCTCGCCATGGCCAGAGTTGAAATTGGACATGGATTTTTAAGCAGTGAAGATCAGCAGTCTTTCAAAGTTCTCGGGTTGTAGATTTTGACTTTCTTGTGATGTTTCATAACCGTGTCTCTGTTATTTGTACTTGAAGTTTAAAACGTCCAACCTTTCAAACTCAAGATAGTACACAGGTCGACTTCAGTGTGACTTTTCTGTGAAGACAAGGTGGGTGGTGTGAAGGGGCAGCTGCTCAGCGTGTGACAGTCTGAGAGCGCAGGCTCAGCAAGGTCACACTGGCTGCAAGATGTTGGGGAGGTCAGCTAACCTGTCTACATCTCAGTTGATTCATCTTGTGAAACTGAGGGCTGATTTTGTGTCAGCATTAGCAGATACTCAGAAAATACATGATGTAATACGATGTAGTTTTAAATGCCCTAGGCCTTAAATCCAGTAGCCACTTTTGGTAAGCAGTCCTTTCTCCACCTAATCAACCTTCATTATCTTGCTCAGTGTAAAATCTTTATACATAGTCGTCCCTCGCTGTATCACGGCTCAGTGTATTGCAGGTTTTTTGAAGCCCGTGGTGCAGTGAAGCCACAATTACTGAACCGCAATGCAGCGAGGGACGACTGTAATTTGGCATAGGGCTCCACATGAATACCTTTCTTGCATCTAAATTTGGGCTGTACATAGATAATCCCTCCTTATTGGAGGGCTTCTTGTGCAGGGCATTTTTCTTTTCTCTCTGTTGTCAAGGTTAGACGAGTGTTGTTAAATTTCTGTGCATAAGGGTCCTATGAAGTGCTCATTTAAAATGTAATTTTCTGTGTTCTAGTTCTGGCCCAGGAATCTGCATTTTAAGCAATCATAGGTAATTCTGAGGCATGTGGTCCAAGGATCATATTTTGAGAAACACTAGACTATGATTGTTTTTATTAATCCTCACTCAAGGATATGTTTATTGATTTTAGAGAGAACGGAAGGGAGAGAGAGAGAAACATTGATACGAGAGAGAAACATCAGTCAGTTGCCCCCATATACACCCAACTGGGGATTGAACCTGCAACCTAGGTTTGTGCCCTGACCGGGAATTGAACTCACAACCTTTTGGTGTATGGGACCATGCTCCAACCGGCTGAGCCACCTGGCCAGGGCTAGGAGTGTTCTTTTACTAGAAAAAAGCAAGTATGTATATCTTTTCTTATATTATAAATTTGTCTCTGAATGTGCTTTAATATTTACTAGCCATCCTCTCTAGATATTACAAATCACAACAGAATTGGTAAAGAGGAGGGAATGGTTATCTATTCCCACTGAGTTTATAATCTAAGGTTGAAATTTAAAGAAATTCAAATAATCTACAAATTGGGCATGTTGAAGAAAAGCTTTTAAAAAATCACCCTAATGGTTAAAATACTGCCTGATAAATGATGGAATAAATTAACAGATGCATTTTATTTTTAAATTGGAAGAAAATTGCATTTCCCTTGCCCTAGTGTTTTTGTCTATATTTATAAAACCAGCAGTTTTGTATCAGTTTACCCTTTTTAATTCCCTTATTACTATTTCATGTATTTCACCATGGTTATAGAAAATGATGATGGATATTAAAAACATAGGCTTTTAAAGACAGTCAGACCCTGGGTCCAGATGTTAGCTATATAACTAGTTATATGCTGTGGGCTTAGGTATTCATTTTTCTATAAACTGGAAGTAGAAATACCCACTTTATTAAGCTGTTGGGAAGCTTAACTTAGAAATGATGTGTTCCATAAAAAGAACATAAAGTTTGGAGAAGTTAGTAAATACTCAATAATGTTAGCTTCTAATCTTTGTTCTTATTGTGCAAAAGTCATTTCTTAGGATTCAAATAATATCATTGCAACTGACATCACGTCTGAGCTGCAACCGCCCTGAAAGAGGGTCCAGAGTAAAGAGCCACAGAGTGTCCTTGGCCGAGCACGCCGTCCTTTTCAGTGACGCTGTCTGTCCGGATTGTTTTCTTAGTCGCTTTAGTATAAGGAACATTCTCCCAGCAGTGAGAGGTGGAAGGAAGTGGAGTGACTTCTGTTTGTTTTTGCGCTTAGGACACTGGAGAGGTCGGTGAAGTGGAGATTATGTTTGTCAGCATCCACAAACGGCACTTAGCAACGTGCTTGTGCTTTGCTGAGCTTACGGAAAAGTCAAACGCTGACAGGTCACCTGGAACCGATCTTAATTTTAAGTTACACAAACAGGAGCCATTTCTTCAAAGGCCAGGGTCTCAGTCCATATATTATTTATTTGCTTGTTTACTCATTCTCCGAAACATCTCTTGTTCTACAGTTCTTCTAGCATAGAACTTCGTACGGCTAGAAGAATACACAGGAAAATTTTAGATGTTTCATGCATAATATTAGAATGTGTTTAAATGCAGGTTTTGACATTTTAATGGTAAAATACATCACTGTTACATAAGAAAATCTATCTCACAGTCACTAAAACCTCTACATTTACTTGCACTGTGTTTTATGGGGTGACTTTGGTCTGGGTTAATTTAAGGTCAGAGCTTTTGATAAGTTGTTCTTGTCTTTTTTCTATTTTTTTTTAATTTTAATTGTTATTCTTGTACAGTTTTCCATCTTCTACTCCCATCCCGGCCCACAGCCCCAGCCCTCCCCAGCTCCCTCCCATTTCTATGCCCCGCCCCAGCTTTTGTCCATGCGTCTTTCATACTTGTTGCTCTAGCCCCTGATAAGTTGTTTTTATTTGAGATTTTCTTGGGCTTGAATAAGGTTAGACCTTACAGTATGGCAACCAAATTATTTAGGATCTCTGGATGGACCTTTAAAAATGAAAGTTAGGCAATCAAACTTCAAGTACAGTGAGGTTCTCAACTTACCATACGTGGACGGGGTTTCGAGAGTCCATGAATATGCACAAATTGTAAAAATATTAAAGTTTAGTTGTTTTCATCACTTTCACAAATGGGTCCTTGACTTCAAATAAAATAAAGTTGAGAACAATTTTATATTTTTTATACGGAAGGAGAGGTAATTCTTTTATTTTTATTAAATGAAGTGGAAAATGTAAGCAAACAAATAAACAAAATGAACTAACGAGCAAAATAGCGACAGGCTCATAGAGAGGATGATGACAGCTGATGGCAGTGTGTGCGCGGTGGGGGGAGTGGGGTGGGGAGGGGGATATTGAATATAAACAAAACTGGACACAGACAACAGTGTACTTCCGATTGCTGGGGGAGGATTGGGCAGGGGAGGGGAAGGAGAGAGTGGGGGATAATCAGTGATGGATAGAGACTTGACTTGGGGTGGTGAGCACACGATACGAATACAGTGTACAGATGATGTGTTCTAGAATTGCGCAGCCTGTATAAATATGTTAACCAGTGTATCCATAATAAATTTAATAAAAAGGAAAAATCTTATTTGTATAAGAAGATAAAATGCCCTGCTGCATTCATTCATCTTTGCTAAGACACTCAGAATCGGTCCAGGATACGCCTGACTGTGAAGCAATGCCGCCCTCTGGTGGTCTGACATCATAGACATTGGCACTTTTTACTAGAAATTCTTGACTCTGAACCCGGCTGTATCCCTTGGTGTTGGTTATCCTGCATTAATTGCGGATATACTATTTTAATTCTTCCAGGTTTGTATGGACTGTAAGAGCAAGAATGTGGATGTATTTTTAGTCCATTGTACAGGTAAGAAAGGAAATGACCTTGGCTAACATTAATCCTTGAACAATTGAACGTGATTTTTCTGCTACAATGTAGTCCTTATATTACTTGTGCTTTCTTGTAGCTTCCTTGGTAAAAGCAATGAAGTACTGTGGAAATCTGGACTCAGAGAAACCATTTTTTTTTAAATCGGTATCTGCTGCATTAAGTAACATCCATTCAAATAAAGTGAGACAAGTAAGTTGGCATGCGACAATTATAAGAAAAATTAGGATGTAAATAAAATCAAGGGCTTTTGAAAAATATTAGCCTATTACCCAACTGGTATCTAAAAATATATTAAACCCCACCTAGAGTCCTCTACCACATTGTTTAATAATTTGGATCATCCAGCAGCACCATGGCATAGAGGATTTGGGGATTACCTATTAGGTATAAACTGCTTGCTTATAAAATAAATGCTTCTTCCAGGATCCACTGTTTTGGGAATTTGAATCCACCTTTGTCAAATACAAACACTCTGAATATTATTGCATTACAGCTTTTTCCTACTCTAATGCCTTTGGCTTATGTCGCCGTCTTTGGAAATAGTATTTACGAAGCCCAGCACTCCCGTGACCTGAAGTGTCAGTTGTCTTCCAAACACGGGGCTTTATCGTGAGGGTTAGAGCTGATCCTAGAGCTCTGATGTCCGGCAATTTTTCTTTGACTTTAAATTATGTTGCCTTTCCTCATGGAACAGCAGTTGGGCCTCTCGGAGGTGTCCTTATGTTCAATCAGAACTATATGTGTTTACAAAATGTTAACATCAATATTATTGTTATTATTATATCCTAACATTTATTGAGTGCTTGTTATGTTCTAGGAATATACTAAGAGCTTTACCCGTATTAATTCACTAAATTTGCTGCAGCCTTGTGTGGTAGATACAATTATTTAACCCACTGTTAGAAATGAGGAAACTGAGGCACAGGGAAGTGACGCCATGTTTAAGTGGCGGAGCTGATTTCAAAGTCAGCACTCTGATCTTGGACTGGCAGCTTCAGACTGCTCCACTCCATGCCTCATAGACTGTTTTCTTAGCTTGGCTGGACAGCTCACTTCAAGCACTACTGTTCTTTAACTGGTCAGGAGCACGTGCTGTTTTCTTCCTCTTCTATTTCAGAATTTGAGCAAACTCAATGACCAGAGTGAAGTCTGAGACCGTTTCTGCCACAGCACAGCTCTTGCCATTAGCAACTGCCCTGAAGAGGCTGCACAGTACTTTGCACAACCTCTTTCTGTTGTTGTTTAGATGCTGCAGATGACCTGTACTACAAGTACGATAGGACTTCATAACCACGTAGTCCTTGCTCAAGATTTGCCAGCAATTTTTTTCTAATTTCTGTTAGTAAGCAGATTCACTGAGTAGGTTATTTATAGTCACTTTATAAAAATGTATGCATTTAGTTTTACTGTGCTGAAAGGTGAATGTGAACTTATTTCTTTTGTTTGTATTGTTTTATTTCTTTCTGTTGTAAGTTAATTTGTAAAACTGAGAAATACTTTGTCATAAGAGCTTTAGAAAATTTATAAACCATTTATAAAAATCCAGGATAATATACGGAAACAACTTAGCAAATTGCCATTTTCCCTGGTGGAAAAGAATTAAATATCAATAAGGTTAAATATTATTTTATGTGCTATGACATGAAATTCACAGAAAATAAGTCAAACAAAAACATATAACAAACTAGAAACCATTGTTCTTCATACTGTTCCATGCACGGCACTCTTCAGAAATATTTTGAAGATGACTGGTATCCCAAAGAAACCAAGTTCTTCACATTAGTCTCTTTTGCTGTGAATATTAGAAATGCTTAGGAAGCCTTAAGACCTGGTACCCCTGATTTCCACATCCCCACCTCATGAGAGTCTCTGTTTTCAGTTTAATTTTGTTGGAGCCCAAGAATGTGGAAATTGCACATTTTTTCACAAATATGAGTTTTAGACAAGATAACATCACCAGTAAATAGGATGGCTTTGTGCTATTCTGATGTAAGATTACAGTTGTTTGAGACTTTCCTATTTCAGAGAGATGGTTGATATAGTATAATATATCTCTGTATATTCATTTATCTATGCTTTTCTTTTTCTTTTGTTGGGGAGCTTGGATATGTGATTGTTTGTAAACCCACAAAACCAACAGGGTAACTGACAAACACCATAGGTCAGACTGACCTATCTAAGTTAATAATTTTCCTTCTTGTACACATGTTTTTATTTACATGCAATTATACTTGTTCATATTTTTATCTATCAATTTAATCAACCTATTAAGAAATCTCACTTTCAAAGATAGGTGTGACTACATAATTATGCTCAAGTCATAAGGCATTTTAACTGTTTTAGAAATTACCAGTATAACAAAAAGCCAAATACTTTAAAGTATTTCTCGCTACTTTAAGAGTTTGAGAAATGGGTTGTAAGCAAAATTGAAAGACTAGTGATTTAGGTGTTTTTGTGGACATCCGTAAGAGTAAATTCTAGTGCCTGCAAGTGTTGGTTAACATTCGTATGGCCCTTAATTTTAATATTAAGTCCTAGGTAGGACAAGGTGATAAAATGAAAGGGAAATAATAAGCATTTCAAATTCTTGTAGCTCATGCAGCCATTTCAACTTTGGTTGACATGAACTGTAAGGAATATTCCGTCCCCAGGAATCCGCAGTTCCTTTATTAGTGATCTGAATTGTAATGAGTGAGGCCAGCTTTCATTCCCATCAAATAATATACCAAGAAAAGGTGGAGGTAATAATTGAAGGTAAAATTAGCTCAGAGAAAGAAATTCTACTCTGTCCAATTAAATTATTCCAGTGGTGGATGGTAATAGTCACTATCCCTAATCCATTGGTCATTGGTATGTAAACATGAGTCAAGGAAAGTTAAAAAAAGTAAAATATATTTTTCAACCTGTAAATTGATATTTTTCTATGTGACTTTGGTCTATAATTAAATTCATGCTCTGTAGGTGTTTTCTAATTTGTTAGAGATTATGGCATTGAAATAATTATATTTAATCAATAGATGGATTGTCCTATTTTATTGTTGATGCTAACACAGGACTGTTGAAGCAGATGTATGTGAATGCATTTCAGTGTTCAGAGAAGTTTAATGAATAAAACTTAAAAGCCAAAAACTTTGGTGTCCAATGTTAATATTATCTTCAACGCAAAGGAAGACCAAAACATGTACTATATACAGAACCTGTGTTCTAAGACTTGTTTTGCACACGAAAGTAACAGTGAGTGTTGACCTTGAGAAGCTCCTTGGAAATGCGTTCTGAGAGCCCAGTAGCTGAATATGTGCTTCAGACACAGCATTCTAAGCCATAAATGTTTCCTTCAAAGCATTAACAACACAATGTGGTCTAGATGCCAGGATGTTTCCAGTGACACTGCATGATTTTTATGAGATCACCTTTTTTTACATGATTAAATACTTTCATAGTATTTATTATGGGAAAATAAATTGCAAAATTAAAACTGACCTGTAAGAATGTTAAGGACCTTGTAAACTGACGTATATAAGTTAATGATAAAATATGTAACCAGGAAAGGACTGTTAACTTTACATTTATGCAAAATAAATGACTTTTTAATTTTATCATTTGTCTTTCATTTTAAAGGTTATTTGCCCTCAATTATGATGCAAGTGTTATGAGGCCTGGCTTGAACCACGTTTACTAATTTCATTTGACAGATCTCTATTCTATAATGCATAATATAACGAAGAAAAAGATCTTTTTTAATGAAAACATTAATGTGTTAATACCCTCATATGTTTGACATTTAGTGGTTTCTAAAATAGTTAGTGTGTTGTGGAACATGCATATGCCTTAGAGATGCATGTTCTGTATTCTCTGGGATGATGATCTAATTCAATGTGGGATATGCTTTTTTGCAATGAGTTCATTACCAGATTTCAAATAATGAGTTAAATGGTGATCCAAAGATTTATAATCCAAAGATTTTTAGTAAAGTCATGTAGTCTAATATGCCACACTTATTATTTTATATCTTTAAATGCATTTAACTATTGTTCTTAACATTCTTTGTATTAACTCATCATGTCACAACCAATTCACATGGAACTAAATTGCACTTTAATAACTATTGTGCTGAAGTAAATCTGTGTCCATCATTTCAAGCTGTTTACAGTAAAGCAAATAATACATATATAGAGTTTTCTTAGACTGGCCACAAAGTATTATGTGTTGCACATTACTGGAGATATCCATTATTCTTTTAATTTGTTCTTGCAGAATGTCATCCTAGGAGTGTGGGGTATTGTGCCTTCATGTATGGAAGACTGATAAGGGCACTTCTGACTGTGTGACTACATTTAGAGAATTCTTTTTCACTGGGTTTACTTCCTTTTGTTCTAATTTTAATGAATGTGTGTATATTAATTATTTGTTTGGGTTCTTCATTTGTATGCTGTTGTTTGTGTTTCCTGAGTTTCTAGGCTGATTTTATTACTTCTCAGCATTTTAAAGGTTACTGCTCCAAGGACAAGCAGATAAGTTACTCTTCTGGGTTTGGGCGATACAGCAGTCAATAAAATAGAAAAAAAAAAAATCCTGCCCTCATGGACCTTACATTCTAACAAGGAAAGACGGAAAATAAATGAGATAAATTTAAAATACCTTAATGTAAGTTCAATGATAATACGTGCTAAGACTAAGAGGAGGCTAAGGTAGAAGGATAGGAACTACCGCAGAGTTTGCTGCGCCCCCAGGGGGAGGGCAGGAGCCGTGATGATGGGAACACCATGGGATGATGGGAGCTGAGTCAAGACTCAGCTCGGGCTGCTGTGACGGAACACCACAGACTGTGCGGCTTAAACAGCGGACTTTTATGTCTCAAAGTTCTTTATGCTGGGAAGTTAAGTACCAAGGTGCCAGCCAAACATTCAGTTTATGGTGAGAACTCTCTTCCTGGCTGGCAGACAGCCAGCTTCCCGCTGTGTCCTCATGTGGTGGGGACAGACAGAATGCTCTCTGGTGCCTCATCTATGAGGACACTAATCCTATCACTGAGGACCTCACTCTTATGACCTTATTTAACCTTAATTACTTACCTCCCTATATGCCCTTTCTCCAAATGCAGTCACATTAGGGGGTTAGGGCTTCAAAATATGAATTTGGGGGAACATAATTCAGTCCACGGCAAGGAGTTATAAATTTCCTATACTTTTAAAAATGTTTCTGTTTTCTGTCTGAAAAACAAGATTACCAGAATGTCATTTATGGGTAATATAATATGATTGCTTTTGCATGAAAAACATGATAGTCATGAACTCTATGGCTAAGACATTCTGGTGCGAGATACAGTAGTTCAGCATAGACATTACCAGCCACACCTGGCTACTCAGGTGAGAGTCTGGCCACAAAACAGTGAAGTGGTGCAGATGGTTTTCAATATACCGACGGCTGTTCAGAGGCTGGGACATCTTACATTCTGATGGTGGTTCCAACTGACCATCCATCTGAGTAAAGAAGATAGAATTGAGTTAGGTTTTTAAAAATATTTTTAAACATGTAACGACAGAGACATGCTTAATTCTACAAGTTGTCACAGACTCGGGTGCAGAAGAGGGTCCTGATACTAACTGCAGTGAGTTTTTCACTTTGTTTGACTTTGTTGTTTCTTTTTTCTTTTGCTTTCTTGGTTTTTTTTTTTTTTTTTTTTTTTTTTTTAAGAAGGAAAGAATACTAGGTTACTCCACATGAGCTAACTGCTCTGTAATTTATGATCTCTCCCAGAGTACTTATTATATAAATGTCCTCATTTTCTATTGATTCAGCAACAGGAAGGAAGGTTATTTTGGTCAAACTTACTTCCTTTCTGTCATAAATAACAAAGAAAAGTCTCCATACTAAGTGTAGAAAGTTTTTTAGTATTTTTCCTATTTTGGGCCTCTGTTTTTGTAGCCACATTTAGAAATTGGCTAATTAATAAATCCAGTAAGAATCTAAACTTAAGAACAATTGTTACTTTGAAAAAAATGCTTCAATAATAAAATAAGTAAAAATAAACTAGCATTCCATCTTCATTTCCTTTGCTTCTAGAGCTGCCTTTTTAGAAAAGTTAGGAAAGTCAGAGCCTCTTTTAGACTGTAATGTGTTTTCCTAATCAACTTCCATGTTTAAAACCCATTTTTATACTGCCTTACACCTCGATTTTCATCTTACAGAGCTCCCGAAGTGCCCACGCTCCCTATTTTCTCAAAATTTCAGTAAGTTCTCTACATTTTATTTTATTATTTTTTAAGATTTTATTTATTTTATTTTTTAGAGAGGGGAAGGGAGAGAGAAAGAGAGGGAAAGAAACATTAATGTGTGGTTGCTTCTCGCTCGCCCCCTACTGGGAACCTGGTCCAAACCCAGGCATGTGTCCTAGACTGGGGATCAAACCGGCAACCCTTTGATTCACAGGCAGGCACTCAACCCTCGAGCCACACCAGCCAGGGCTATTTTTAAATAAAGATACTTTCCTGAGGCTAATAAAGCCTGAGAGAGTGCAGGGAAGAGAGGGCAGTGAGCACAATGCCTGGGCACTCGATGGTCTGGGGGAAGAAAGAAAGATGAGGATAAAGGCAGGATGATAGAGGCTACGGAGCATATTAGGCGTGATTAACCCTACCATGGTACACTTATTGGAGTACCTAGATGCCTCTTGAGTCCAAATATTCACTTCACCAGTCTTTCAAGGGGTCTGTAGTGCTCATCATTAGTCACACAGGCTGGAGTAAATATTATAAGAAAGGGAAAACACATGTAAGTCATTACCATGCATTGTGTTAGTCTTAGGAAGCACTGGTTTATCTGATCAGCTTATAAAACTGCCATCAAGGACTCAAGGAAACAAAGCACAGGATATATTTGGTGAGGAAGGCAGGTTAGAAATGGTTTTGGAGCTCAGGTCGGTGCTGCAGGTAAGGATGGGAGTGGTGATATAGTACCGGGAGGCAGGCTGGCATGGTGGAGGGGGTGGGGGTGATACTGAGGTCATAGGCTGCAAGATAAGCCTCAGGCTTTCTTGGTGACTGGTGTCCTCTTTATCCCCCTCCCTGAAGACACAGACATGGTGGAAGTGGGGTTTGTGAAGCTGAACATGATTTTTCCCACATAGCAGTTTTTCCTTTTTCTGGGGCTTGCACCCATGACTTTTGCTGTGGATCTGGAATTAAAATTTGAGAGTAGCAGTGTGACTGCCAAAAACCAGGACTGGCATGTAATCTTTGTCTTGTGTAACCCTTGTTTTCTTCACTTGCTCCTCTCCACACTGCCGATGAAAATCCTGAAGTAGTGCGGGTCTCGCCTAACAGAGTAGAGGGTTAATCCATTAAAACATGATGCCAGCTTTCTCTTAAATCTTAGTAAAAAATGTTATCCTTATAATATTGGTACCAGAATCACAATGGGTATTTGCTAAATATACAGATTCAAACACAAGACCCAAGACTTAGGGGATCAGAATTTCACTGGGTTGGTTTCAAGAATAAGGATTTTTAAATGACCATCCACTTTAGTTTACACACTAAAGTTTGGAAACCAGTCACAGGGGGTTTTTTAGGCAGGAATGTGGAAGAAGCCCCTGCACTCTGATCCTTAGGTGCGTACGTGTGCATCTCTGTCTTTATTTGGGCTTGCCCATCAGCCACAACATGTGGATACATAGTGGATCCATGGTGCTATTCCTAAGGAAGCAGAACTGGGTGTGTGATTATATCATGTGGCAAAGGACAATGTCAAATTCACCATTGCTTTTAATTAATATGAGTTCATCAGAATCAAAAAGTATCTGAAACATACTATCCTTATTCATATATTCCTGGGTGAATTTCCTAAGACTAGAGGTTTGTATTTAATGCCTTTCATCATGGAAAATTTCAGTCTCCTTGTTTGACACATTTATGCTGTTTCTGACAGATACTAATGCAGTCACATAAGAAAATGGTCTCATCCTCCAGGTTATTTCCTGCGTATATCCATTAGAAACACATCATACAGAGGAGATATTTCCCTTCCAGCCCAAGGCTCCTTGGGTAATTATTTTTCTTTCAATACTTTCATTGAAATGTCTTATGTAATGCTACCAGAGTAAATTACAGTTAAACCTTTTATTCTGCACAGATGGAGTTGGAATAAAGAGAAGGTGCCAGCAATTTCGCTCAGCTACTTTGAGTTTGAGGATTGAGGCTGATGTGAACTATCATAACTAGAGGGAAAATAATATTCAATTATGAATCACTGCCAGATGTGTGAATTTATGTCTTCAGGTTTCATTTTTCTGAAATATGCTCACTATAGCATATTCCTTATCTACTTTTTAAGTGATTTTCTTTCTATGGATAATAAATGTAATTGTATTAAGTGTTCAGAAGATACAAAAATTAGGAAAACATGTTTTTTTTTTTTGGCCTATTCCCTTCACCCTTTCACCCAACCTTCCAACTCATGGAGACAGACAACAGTGCGTATGGTGATGACCGGAGGGAAAGGGGGTGGGGAGGTAGAAGAGGGTAAACGGGGGTAAATGATGGTGGAAGGAGACGTGACTCAGGGTGGTGAACACACAATATGATATGCAAATGATGTATTATAGAATTGTACACCTGAAACCTATGTGATTTTATTAACCAATGTCAGCACAATAAATTCCATACAAATTAAAAAAAAGAAAATATGTACTTGGACTCCAACTCACAATCCAAAAAAGGAAATCAGAAATTGTCCTGAAGAGAATTTGTGTAGCAATGTCCTGCAACCCCAAGTCCCAGAGGACCAGTGAGGAGGACCTCACTGTGCATCTTCCCACACTTTGCTTGCCCAGGACAAACCAACCAGGTTAATGCCGATGTGAGGGGGAGAGAGGGCAGGGCAGAGTAGAGTAAAACAGACTATAATTGTTAGAAAAGCTACTTGCAGCCTGGATTAAATTGGAGTGATATCTAATATGTTGGTCTTGAGATCCTGGATTCCAAATTGTGTGGTATATACAGACCACCAGATTGTTAGGTAAACAAATGGGGTGTCTGGAAGATGACCACGTTTCTGCAAATGGGTGTCCTCGCAAATTCCTAGTCTCGAGGCTGAGGTGGGCCTTCAGTGCTTTCACTTCTCTGTGTTCATTGATTTTGCCATTCTTTTTTTTCCCCAGTATTCTAACCCTCTTCTAAGTCCTTCTTCTAAGGGTCTTCTATGGATGACCTTTCCTCCACCTTCTGGAAGACATTATGTATTTTTCCCCTCAATTTTCTACCAACTGTGGCCACCTAAAGATATACACATCAAAATCTATAAATACTTCATTGTTGAAGTATTATTGCTTTAGTTGACCTTTCTTCTAATCAAGATTAGATCTGCCATGTGAAGTTTTTCTTCTCTCTGCCTTGCTTTGTAATAACAAATTTTACTTTTACTTTTTAATTTTAATTTTACTTTTTTTAAATCAAAACTTCCATCTTGCTTTTCCAGGCCCTGCTTTATTAATTAATTCCTCTTCCTGGTGTCTTAAACCTCTTTTACTTGACTAGATATAACCATCATCTATAAAAAAAATTTGTTATCTTATTCACCTAACTAAAAAAAAATCCTTATCTGGCCATGCTGCTTTTTTGCCTCTTCTTTCTGCTTATGTTCGGTCCTGCCTGGATACATTTCATTCCAATTTGTTAAAGCCATAGTCAACGTTTGCCGCCCATCTCTGGTCTCTGCGGTTGGGCTTTGCTGCCATTGCAGCTTTAAAGGACTCTGGGAAAATGATCATTCACTTCCATGTTCCCGAACTCAGTGGCTGCTTTTCAGTCTTCTTACTGAAACTCTTTGTTTTCGGATTCTTAACCACTTTGTCTTTCTTAAAATCATATTCTCTCTTGGCTTCTGCAAACCATGCATGTGTTCAAAAAATATTTCAATATCTCCTACATTCCAGGTATCATGCTGGTTTATGTGAATATAAGAATAAGTAATTTCTTGCCCTCAAGAAAGTTAGATACCTCTGAGAGAAGCAGAGAAGGAAAATTATAATTCTACATGCTAAATACACTTTAAGATGCCATTAGATTGTCATCCAGGCTACCCTTTATGATAGCCTGTTTTTGTAGTCAGTTTTTAAAAATGAGATGGCTACCCTCAAAATTTGGTCTGAGACTAATAATGCCACAGACACAATTTTCGAGAAAAGATCTATCACTTAAGTAATCAGCTTTCTCGGGAGAGCAAGTCAGGCCTCCTAAGCTAATCAAAATTGACTTGAGGATACTCAAGGATAGTACTTGAGATCTATATGTTAGGTAGGGGATGTGGCTGGTGAAAGGATCCGTGAAGTGTTTTGAACTCCACACCAAAGAAGGAAAGACCCAGGCATTCTTTTTTTTTTTTTTTTAATTTAGACCCTTTACAAAATTTTTTTAAACATTTTATTTATTTATCTTTAGAGGGAAAGGGAAGGATAGAGAGAGAGAGGGAGAGAAACATCAATGTATGGTTGCTTCTCGTGAGTCCCCTGCTGGGAACTGGCCCGCAACCCAGGCATGTGCCCGGACTGGGAATCGGACTGGTGACCCTTTGGTTTGCAGCCCGCACTCAGTCTACTGAGCTACACCAGCCAGGGCCAGGCATTCTTGCCAGCTTGCCCAGACGTGGGGCAGAAGGGAATGAGTGAGGTGTAAGGTTTAAAAGCTATCATTAGTACTGCAACGTAAAAGATGGTGTTAGAGTTTGTATTACAACTTATCAAATTAATATTAGATGTACAGTGGTTCCTTCCTTTGTTACACTGCCAGTATTTTATAATTGTTCACTTACATCCTTTTTAAATTTATTGGGATGGCATTGGTTAACAAGATTATATAGGTTTCAAGTGCACATTTCTGATACACCATCTGTATATTACATTGTGTGCTCACCACGCAAAGTCACATCAGGTTTTATCACCATATATTTAGCTCTCTTTACCCTTCGCTAACCTCACACCCCCCTTCCCTCTGGTGACCACCATTTTTTGTATGTGTTTATGAGTTTTCATTTGTTTTTCTTTACTTATTTATTTACTTTTTGTTCAAATACGGTTCTCTCCATTTTCTCCCCACCATGTCCCCCTGCCCCACCACCCACCCTAGAACCTACCCCCTTTGGCTTTGTCCATGTGTCCTTCATACATGTTCCCTGATGGCCCTTCCCCTATTATCCCCCATTATTCTCTCCCTTCTCCCATCTGGTTACTGTCAGTTTGTTCTTTATTTCAATGTCACTGGTTATATTTTGCTTGCTTGTTTGTTTTATTGATTAGGTTCCACTTATAGGTGAGATCATATGGTATTTGTCTTTCACTGCCTGGCTTATTTCACTCAGCATAATGCTTTCCAGTTCCATTCATGCTGAAATTGAGCATCTTTTCATATATCTGTGGGCCATTTATTTGTATGTCTTCTTCAAAAAAGTGTACGTTTAGGTCCTCTGCCAATTTTTTCATTGGATTGTTTGTTTGGTGTTGAGATGTATGAGTTCTGCATATATTTTGAATATTAACTCTTGACAACTGTTGTTTGCAAATATCTTCTCCCCTTTGGTTGGTTGCCTCTGTTTTGTTGTTGGTTTCATTCGCCATGCAGAGACTTTTGCGTTTGATATAATCCTATTCACTTATTTTTGCCTTTACTTCCCTTGCCTTTGGGGTAAAATTGTGAAAAATTCTTAAAAAAATACAAAATAATCTTAAAAGTCTACATCAACGTGATATTATGAGGCTGTGAAATTGTCAGTTGGGTGGACAGGCTGCGGCAAATGTAGGTTTACAGTTGCTCATCCAAAAATAATACAATAATAACTAAATAATAATAATGGCATAAACTCTGTTTCACAAACTCACAACTGTAAATGTACTTTCGCCACACACTGTGTAATGGTTAAAATCATGGTCTGATATTCTACAGAATTGGTTTTGGATTTTACCACAGGCATTTTCTAGCTGTGTGGCCAGGGACACTGCCTCCAGTAAGCTCACCAGAAGATCATTCATTACGTGAGAAAATTAATATAAGGCATTTAGCACATTCTTTGACCTGATGGATGTTTATTGAGTGCCTACCATTCACCAGGTTCTTTGCTATGCGCTGGATTTTGATGGGTAAATAAAAATGAGCTGGAACCTGCTCTTGTGAGGCTGTGCTCCGTTAAGGGAAAGACAAAAACAATGCAAATAAACCCACAAATAACTATTTACGAATTGAGAAAGTGCCCTGAGGAGCTAAGGAAATAGCCATCATCGTAGAGAGTAACACAGCAGTGAGAGGGAGGGCAGGGAAGGGATCAGATGAGGCATTCAGGAGCCTATTCTGGGGATGGCACTCAAGGAAGGTTTCAAGGAAGAGACAATTTTTAAGTTAGAAGTTGTAAAGAGGAAGGAGACACCCCCCAAAACAAGGTTCTGGTGTGGGAAGCAGACGTGAGAGGACTCCAAAACAGGAAAACGCAGGCATAAAAGAGCTTACGTGTTAAAAAGCTGATTGGATGCCAGCATGACTTGGGAATAATGGTGTGGGGTGAGGACAGAGCCTGGCATGAAGGAAGGATTTACAAGTGCTTTTAGTTTTTGTTCTTGATGTTTTTATGAGAAAGTAATAAGATAACATATAAAAACCTTTTAGTATAATGCCTGAGATATAATAGGTGCTCAACCAACAGGACTGATGGCTGCGTTTATTCTTTTTAGCAGCACTGGTAGCTTTGCTATTTTCTGAGAAACAAATTGCATTCCGCGTGTCTCCTTTGCTGCTGCTCTTGTTCATCTTTGT
The DNA here is from genome assembly GCA_004027475.1 of Anoura caudifer. Classification (NCBI taxonomy): domain Eukaryota; kingdom Metazoa; phylum Chordata; class Mammalia; order Chiroptera; family Phyllostomidae; genus Anoura; species Anoura caudifer. The sequence continues at coordinate 97,215 of PVKU01004022.1, forward strand.
TCAGGTCAGTCTCTGTGACTCTTCCTGTGGTTTTTCATTCTTACCTGCGGAGTATCAATATTAAGAACACATTCTGGATATTCCATACATAGTTGTTAGTTTCTTTGGAATATCTGCTCCTCAAATACATTTGTATCATTTACTTTAGTCAAAATTTTTTTTTTAATTTACTAAAACATTTTAAAAAGAGAAATGACAAAACAAAAATGTAAAAATCAAGTTAGTTTGATAGCACAGCCCACATTTGGTATTGCAGAAATGGTCATTACTGTGATGTCTGGGAAAAAATCGGAGTCCTGCCCCAGTGGGGAGGGTTCAGGAACTGCTTCTCTCCAGTCACCAGGAGGGAGGCCTGTTCCTCTCATCATAAACGGTCATAAATGACTGATTTGAGATTCCAGATTCTTCAGAGCTTCTTCCAAATGAACAAAAGACAGGCATGCTTGGAGTCCTGATGGCATTTATTGCAGTTTTAGTGGTTTGTGCGTGAGGGAGAATTAATAGTAAATTCATTACGGAAACCCATTACTGCCAGGTTGACACCAGCAAGAGCCCCTGGTAGCTCAGGAAATTCTGGGAGCCGACATCTGTTTCAGTGAACAGAACTCAGACGTTGCACATCCGTGCTTGCTCCTTGGTGCTTAATGGCTTCTTACACAGCTCTTCTTCTCCTCAGGACATACACATTCAGGCACAGAATGCTGTAAAGGCCAAATGTCTTCTTTAATCCTCTGAAGCTTGGCTAGCTAAAAGGAAACTGTCAAGAGCCATCGAAACTGACTATGTGAAAAGAATACTACTACTAATAGACAAAAGAGAAAAGGAAGCTGATTTGCTGATTTCATTCATTTAAGAATCTCTTTTCTCTATTTTGCTGCGTTTGTGCCAGATTTTTATGTATATTAAAATAGAACATATAATTTAATCATGCCTCCTTCGTTATGACTTACTGTTAATAACTTTGCTGAATTAGAAGTGGCCTCACATAATAACCGAGTGTGCTTCCTGTGACACATGCAAACTGACTTATAAACTAACATATGCTGCTAGTGTTCATCATAGATTAACTTTGTTTGAAATACTTGTGCCCAAAATTACCATTTGGCATGTCTTCAAATTCCAATCCACCTCCTGCCCTGAGATGAAATGTAAGGATGTGTTTTCTGTTTACGTATTTTGGACAGGCTGCTATTACTGCAGTGGAAGTGTTCAGTGTTTACATTACAAAGACTATTTATGGGGGCTTAATACGTTGCTTCTTGCAAATTGCATCCGACAGAAACTTGGCAAAGTGGCACAGAGATGTGGAATCATATTCAACGGTATTTAACATCATATCAGGTGCTTGATCTTTTGAAAATCTGTGTAGTTAAATGATATTTCGCATACTCTTACATAGTGTTTTATCTTTTGCTTTTTGTAGAAGCTAAGATGGCGCTGAATCTTACAATAACTTTGCAGGAAAAAACTGTGTTTTCTGATTGCCAGTCTTATGTGAAGGTATGGGGGAGGGTAATGAGGGAACTGAAAACCAGCCTCCTTGTTTTTGAACTGTTAATGCTTTGTAGATTGCTACTGGGTGTTTGGACTTTTGTGTAATGTGATCATGTCCTCCGGTGGCTAAGTGGAAGGTGGAGACAGAAACTGACCTGGAGGAAAGCATCTGTAGACGTGAAAAGGAATACAATAGCCAAAGTGAAATGGTTGGTTTGTATTGAAAGAGCATTTTATATAATTCTATACCAGTTTTAAATATTGAACCAAATTGTAAAGGCTGAAGGCAGGTAAGTTCTGGATAGGTGGAATGTAAAAAGGTGAAATGTTCTAGATCTTGGAAACAGTTAAGGTCATTGAATCAGAATTCAGTTATGTAAAAATAGCACTTCCAGTTAGTGTTTAACTTCAAGGGAAAATGGTTGTTTCTTGAAAAGGGCATTGATTGGGAAAGCAGTTTGTCATGGCCCCAGAGAACCCCTATAATGATCTTGCCACATGTTTAAAATGCAAGGTATGTCTGTCTCCAAATAATGAGCCATCTTCATAGTTAGCCACATGGACCACCGGGCAGATCCGGATGACCCCAGCATGACCTCCATGTAACCGCTCACTCCCTAGTGCAGAGAGACTGACTTGTTTGTTGCTTACTCAGGAATTGCTGGTCCCTTGGTTTTGCTTCCTCAGCTGCAGTTCAAGCCACAGCATGCAGAGCATCCATCTGGCCCATAGTGTGACCTGTGGGATTTGGGGACCCGGGATCTTTCCAAAACATCCTAGCTGATGCTCTGGCTGTGTGCTGTGCTATAATAAATGGTCTCACCTACACTTAGCATCTATGGAATGGTCGCCGGTGTTTTTCTTCCCCTCCTTTATAAAAATGGGATTCTTTCTGAGAAACACACTTTGAAAGATCCACCAAAAATATTTTGACTCTAATTATTTAAAAATTGTATATTGGCAAACAAAAACAATGGACAGTATATTATATAGAGAATACAGACTCTACCCTTATTTGAGGAAACCATTGCCTACCTTGTTAGAACAGCATTAAAAAAATCCTTCCATTTACTGAAGTCTGTTAAGTACATTTTTCTCATTTACCACCTCAATAGCCTTATAGGATCCGTATTATTACGTTGTTTTTACACACCAGGGAAGGTCAGTGTAGCTGGTCCAATAACTTGCCTGTGTCACATGGCTTTTGAAATCAGGCCTATCTGACCCTGTGCTTCTAATGCTTATAACTCAGCTGCCTTAAAACTACGTAATTATTGCTTTACATATTTTACAGTTAGTTTTATTTCCTGATATAAATTTTATGTGCTAAAACATTTTTTCTCAGAAACACAGTCCTTTGCCTCCAGGTGTGGCTCTCTTACACTGTTCACTCTCTTGCACTGTCATTCCGAAATCATAACTTGTATATTTGGAATGAAATCAGGACTTTAAATTCCAAGTTGAGCCTTTCTTGGCCCTCATGGAATCTGTGCTGTTGCTAATAAATAAGGCACCAGGTTTCCAATAAACATGATTGTTTATAAGAGTGATTAACTAGGTAGCCCCCAAAGGTTGAAATTATTGTAAATAAACTAATTCATGGTGTATTTCATTTGTTTTGCTTGTTTGTACAATAGAATCTAGTTTAGCCAAACTCATTGACACTCTGGATAAATGAGTAAAATCTAGGCTCATCAAAGGACCAGATGGCCTGAACCGGATGGGGTGGGGCAGTCCTGTGGGCGTATTTGATATTGTGTTTGGGGGTTTCTTTGTCATTGTTCTGATGTTGTTGGCTGGATCTACAGCACTAACATAGTTTCAGTAAATAAAACAAAACCAGTTGCTTCCCTAAGTCAGTCTGATTAAATTGATAAAACTTTACATATTGTCAAATCTTCTAACTGCATGCAAATAATTAACACATAATTGAACATCTATCGGGGCTCTGTCGTATTTAAGCCAACGCTTTCTAAAATAAACCAGACTCTAAACTGGACGGTGGGAAACAGTGGCACACTCCTCTGAACAAATAAGGATACTTCTAAAATGTTGCTTAATAGAATCACTAACTTCTTTGCTTAAAATTAGAAAGTTTCTGACTCTGTGTAAGAAATGTCATCGTAGGTCAGTAGGACGTCCTGCGTGACTGCCCTCAGGCATCGAAGATGCTCTGAAGCAGAGCTGGACAGGTGGGATCTGGGGCTTACTCTGTGGGAAGTGCTCTCTTTAATTCAGGAAAATGTTACAAAATAGGTGTGAAATAGATATTTATTTAGAATGAGGAAAAAATTAAAGAAATTATATTTGAAAAACATGACAAAACTGACAACACCTCCAAATCCAGAAAATAATAATATTTTTAATTAATTAACTTTCAGACTCACTTCCATAATCTTTTTAAAAACATTTCTCCCTGCATACTCTTTGATCACCACTTCATAAAACATCAATTATGTAATATTTTTAAACAGAGAAAAAGAAAAAAATTTTCTTTAGTATGTTTGAGTAAAATTTGTATTTTTGTACTGGTAATTTTGAAAATATTTTAAATTTTGTAAGTTGGTATTAGTAATGTCATGTTGACAATGAGGATATTTGTCAATGTTGTGAAATCCTCTATTAAAATTTATTTGATGTATTGGCTGTACAATTTTAGGGCATTCCAAGTTTTCTTGTGCAGTGAGGACTCTCAAATGATCTTGTATTGACAGCTGGCATTAACCACTTTGTCACTGGTATTCTTTCTTTTTGATGTTGTTCAATTACAGTTGTCCCCATTGATCTTCCCTTCCCTACTCACCCTCACCTCCTTCATTCAATCCCCCCCGCCTCTATACGTGTTCCTTGACTTGACCCTTCTCCACCTTTCCCCCATTATCCCCCTTCCTCCATCTTTCCCCCTGTTATCCCCTTCCCCCCATGTAGTCACTGTCAGTTCTTTATTTCCATGTCTCTGGCTCTATTTTGTTTTGTTTGTTTTGTTGATTAGGTTCCACTTACAGGTGAGAACATATGGTATTTGTCTTTCACTGCCTAGCTTATTTCACTTCCCATCCAAACTGTCATGAAGGGTAGGAGTTCCTTCTTTCCTCCTGCTTCGTAGTATTCCATTGTATAAATGTTCCACTTTTTGATCCACTCATTTATTGATGGGCACTTGTGTTGCTACCAGCACTTGCCATTAGTATTCTTGCTATAGTGTAGTTTCCTGAGTACTTTATTATCTGTCACTGTCCATACTGGATAAATCAGCAGGTAATTTAAACCTTATCTCAAATGTGTTCATATGATGTACTTGTTTTTATTAATTAGATTTTCAAACTAATAGAAATGATCCCCTCATATAAAGAATTACTGATTTTGGTATTATGTAATTTTTTGTTGTGCTGCAGTTCATTTCCTATTTTGGAATCATTTTCTTGATTTTCTTTCATATATTTTTAATTTTGTTTTCCACTCCATTTATTTTTAATGTATTTATAATTTTAAACTTATTTAATATGCAGATTTTTTAAACAAACAAAATAGAAAGCCAAATCAATTATTTGTCATTTTTATTTGTTTTTTTGAAACTTTCCAAAACATCCTTCGAAATTTTATTTAATGTGGCATATTCCCAGCTTAGTTCCTCCTTCGTTGGATCCCAAAAGATAGTCACAGCCATGCTAAAGCCAACTACTGAGTGTGCAGGGTGATGGACAAGTAGTAAGCATGGGAAAGGCAGCGTGGGGTTCTGTGCCATAACATTTCTTACAGGAGTGTCCAACCTGTGGCCCACTGGGCCACATGCAGCCCAGGATGGCTATGAATGTGGCCCAAGACAAAATCATAAATTGACTTAAAACATTATGAGATTTTTTTTGTGATTATATGTCTCAGTGTATTTAATGTATTGCACAACACAATTCTTCTTCCAGTGTGGCCCAGAGACGCCAAAAAGCTGGACATCTCTGAATGGACTTTGGAATAAACTAAACTGAGTTTTAATCTAGTTTCTAGTTGTAGATCTTGAAGTCATTAAAGGCAAATGACTTTACTTTTCTAGGCCTTGTTTTTAAACTGGAGATGGCAATGCTTATAGAATTTTTGTGAAGAATATGGTACATACTTAGTGATGTAATGATGCTAGGATAGAGCCTGAAACTTTCAAAACTAGTGACATAAATATCACTCAAGTCATCTTTATTTAAGGAGTTAAACCTGGTGAGTGGAATCAGCAATAGTTTCCAGGTGATGGTGATAATTTTGGCCAGTTGTAAATTGTAGCAACAGGATGCACTGGGTTTGTCCAAGTAAAAGCAAGGTCTTTGAGAATGTCCTGGGAGTAGTGGGGAAGCAGTATCGGTTTTGGGAAAAGGAACTGGCAAAACCAGGTTGATTAAGCAAATGCCAGCCAACTGGGCTGATTTCAGGGTAGTGCATCAGATCCATCAGAGAATTAGAACCACAACCAGAAAGGGGAAGCAGGTTAAAATCTTGGCTTTATGTCTTTGGCCAACAGATACTTCTTCATACTTACACTGTAGAAGATGTTGTTAGTGTCAATGAGTAGTAATGTACTCTGAATTCCTAGCATTGAGCCTGGCTCTTGGAAGGCACGGAATAAGTACGTACTCCAGACTTGCTACAAGTAGAAGGGTGATACAGATGAATCATCCTCACCCTAGTAAGGCTTAAGGGTCACATGCCACTTCTAGAGTTCGTGACAAGTGAGCTGGGTACCCAGATGCTTTAGTATCAGTCCTACAGAGATCTTCCTTGGCCAATTGTACATAGGTCTGTTGTGGTGGGAGAGAGAGACTGAGTCAAGAGGCTCTCCCCTCTGCCTCAGTTCTTATCTCACTCGCGACACAAATTTAGGCGAGACACAAACACATATAAGGAAATGAGACAGTAAGTTCATTTATGAAACACACCAGCACAGAGCTGTAAGCAGGCACTCAGCTAGTCTAAATTCCCCATGTGTAGAGGAAATAAAGTTGTTAGTAAGTTTGTTAGTAAATTTATTAGTAAGTTTGTTCTACACACTTGAGTCGAGGCTACACATGAGGACTTAGCTAGTCTAAGTACATCCGACTATTGGGGTTCAGGGTTTATATACCTCAGTCAGCTTCTAGGTTCTCCTCCTTCTCCCCCTTCTAAATCTTGGGAATAATGTACAGCTGCAAAGGCTTTCTTTTTTAGTTAGTTAAGGCTCTTTGTCTTAGTGAAATTGTTACCAAGTCCCCCTTTCCCAGCATAGGCCCCCTCTTCCTCCTGTGCAATTCCTGCTTTTGATGTCCAGAACACCTGGCAATCTCAGGAAGGTTGTTACAGAAGCCCCTTTTCCCAGCACAGTCTCAAGGACTCTCCCCTTCTTCTATACTATTTGGCTTGTCATACTCGGAGCACCAACAATCTTATCAAACCAAGATCACGACTGCTGAGTCAATTGGTGAGACACGTTTTCCTTTCGCTTCTAGCTTCTCATATTAAGTTCTTTGCTAGATTGTAGTGGTGATGGTCCTGCCTTTGTTTCCCCTCTGGCCGCTCATTCCTAGCTGCTACCTAAGAGGTCCATCAATCTGACTACCAGTGTCTGAGATCAGATCCGCTCCCAAGATGTAATCTTGGGAAAAAGTATTTTAATTCCACTGATTGGTTGAGCTGTAAGACCTGAGCTGACATGTCAATGAGAGCATCAGGAAGCTCTGGACCTAGATATGCAAGAAGGCTTAACGAAGAGAAAGATGTAGGTAACACAGCAGTGATGAGCTAAGCTATACGCTCCTCAAGTGGCAGTTTCATCCCAAGAGGGCAATAGCTGTTTGCTGGTACTGCTGCAGGTATAGGCTGGAAGATTGGCAAGTGTCTTTTAGAAGCTGGGGAAGGGAGAAGTTCCACCTTTTGTTGGACAGGTTGTTGGCTTCATGGGATAATTGGGGACAATAAGCACAAAGGGACTCTATAGATATGTTTAGATAAGGGTCTGTCCTTTGGTTCAGTTATGGGAGCTGTTCTGGATCTGGAAGGGTAATCAATTGGGCAATATATCAATAATGAAAAGACAGCCCATTTTCACTGGAGAACAGCAATTGCGCATATTGGGATGTGCCTGCTGGTGTTGAGAATGTCGGACGGAGAAGCATGCTTTCGGCAAAACTGGGAACCACTTGTGTGAGAGGGAGCTGAGATCTCCCAGGGAAAACATCCCTAAGATCTTTGGAGAAAAAAATATATTCACTAGTGAACCTGCTTAGTTATAAGCATCAAGAGAATAGGTATGACACCTGGCTTGTTGTCTGAATCCATAGCTCTTCTTCAAATATCTACTAAGGTGCCTAGACTGGAGAAGTGTCCAATAAACATTTGTGCAATGGTTGAACAAATAAAAATTAATTTAAAAAATGAGTACAGTGGCTTTCAAATGCCCTGGGTGACCTTAGGTGCAGGTTTCCCATCCATGGATGGGCTAAATACCCAGAATATTGGAAAATTGTACAAAACCATAAAGTTACAGAAATGAGAAGGGGTTCACATCCAAGCGCAAAAGACAGACTGTTTCTTAGTCGCTACATTTAATTATTTGACTCAATTAAATAGGTTGTCTAAAGGAGTGTTTTCACTCCAAATCCTTTTGGCTGATCCTGTAAAGTCTGGTGTCCCCCCACAACCGACAGAGAAGTAATAGCTGGTGTTTTGATGTACCTAAGAGAGCAAAATAGGTTTGGGGTAGCAGACGTTTAAAATGCAAAATCTCACCCATTATCTTGCAATTTTTTAAAAAATGGTTACATTATAAAACTTTAAGAGTAAAGAAAAGCTTTGCTTTAAGGAACTTCTCTGCTGTCTTTTATGTGAGCTTCTAAAGTAGTATAATATTTTCTCCTTTAGAGAAAAAAACAAACTTTCTAAATTGAAGTAAGCTGTCTGCTTCTTTGCCTATCATCTTTGGCACATAATATAGCAAACCTCTTACTAAAAGTCAGCATGCAGAGCATTAGTGCAAACACACAAAATCCTCTTAGAGGAAAAGAAGTGAGGAAATACCCCACGGCATAACATGCAAAAACACTCTTCGCTAATTAAAGACCCACTGCAGGCCTGGCTGGCGATCCTCTAATAAATACCATTCACGTTGCTCCGAAACGGTGCTCTCTGTGCACACAGCATATCCCACATTATCTAAAACTGAATAATGAGGACTGAAGCTGTTCTCAGTCCAACAAGGGAATGAAGGATGACTTTTTACTTAATACCCTTGCCCTGGACCATATCTCTAGTAAAATTGTGACCTTTCTGTGTTTCTATTCATAGAACAGGAACCCTAAACTGATTCATAAGGATGCACATAGAATTAGCTTGATCTTGTCATTAATTCAGCTGCATCAAGCAACTTTGCATGAACCAGAGAAATTGAAATAGTCTGATCTATATATTTCATTTCATCGAAATTAACCAAGATGCCTGATGGTTCAGTTGGCTGGGGTGTTGTCCTGTACACCAAAAAAGTTGTGGATTCAATTCCTGGTCAGGGCACATACCTGGGTTGTGGGTTTGATCCCTGGTCGAGGTGTGTATGGAAGGCAATTGTTGGTGTTTTTCTCTCACATTGATGCTTCTCTCTGTGTCTTCCTCTTTTTCTAAAAATCAGTATAACTTATCCTCAGGTGAGGATTAAAAAAACATCAAGCTGATATACAAGTACCTTGACTCCTTGGGAGAACAAAGCCCATAATTCCAAAGGTTCCAAAATCCAATATTCAAAAATAAGATTTATGATGTCTAGCATCTAATAAAAGATACTAGACATATAAAGAAGCAGGAAATAAACCATAACTAGGAGAAAAAGCAGGCAATATAAAACAGATCCAGAAAGGACAGAAATGATAAAATTAGTAGACAAAGATTTTAAAAGACCTCTTATAACTAAGCTCGGGCATTGAAAAGAAAACAATAAAAAAGTACCAAAGGAAAGGATATTTATAAGACAGTTAGAAATTTAACTCTGCTCATTTGATGGCAGAAAGGACTTAAAATTTAATATGTGGTAATGTTATTTTGATTATTTTTAAACAATTGTTAAGAAAAACACATTAAAATATTTTCAGATGATGTGAAAGCTACGTGGGAATCACTTCAAAATACTGTGAGTGTGGGAGTGTGAAGGGTCAGAAATGAAGCAAGACTGTCAGTGAGCTGGTCATTAGAGAAGCTGTGGGAACATTGTTTGTTGTATGACTGTACCTACTTCTGTATAAATGGTTAAAACACACAAAGAAAACTAATGGAAAGATTTAGCAGCAGACGAGATAATGAATGAGAGAATGTGTAAACTGGCTAATTGATCAGAAGAATTTACCCAATGTACCCAGAGGGAGACAAAGATGAAAATAGAAGTTAAGATCTATAGAGCAAACTCCAAAATATTAACAGCATTTGATCAGAAGGAGGAGCAGATGTAGTATTTGATGATATAATGGCTGAAAATTTTCCAGAAATGAGAAATGCTTCCATTTACTGAATGAAGGAGCCCAGAGGATTCCAACTACAGTAAAATTTAAAAATCTACACACAACCTTATTATAATGTTACATAAAACCAAAAAGAAACAGCAAAAATATATGAAAATTTGAAGTGTCTAAACTTAACCCAAATTCTATTTAAATTACTAACATCTGACTTCTCAACCATAAAATTGGAAAGTGAAAGTAAGTATAATATTTTCAATTTCCTGGGGAAAAAATTCTTCCCTTAAAATGATAAATCCATCAAAAATATTTGTTAAGGATATTATTTTTAAAAATACTTATTCTAAATATATTTTCAAAGAAATAAATCTGAAAAAAATTATTAATAGCATTCTTTAAAGAGGATATTCCAAAGATGCTTAGGAAAGAATGAAAAGTGATCCCAGATGAAAGGTAGGAGATGCAAAAATGGACTAACAGGAAAAAAAGTAAAGATGTAAAAATGTAAATAAAAAATAATTATCCAAAACAGAATAATGCCTAGAAGAGTTAAAATTATTGAGTCAAAATACTTGGAAACTATAAAATATCAGTCAAGAAGAAGAGTAAAGTGGAGGTAAAACATTCTCAGGCCCTTGTGTTATCTGAGAAAAAAGTAAATATTTTGATTAGTTTTGTTAAGTATGCATATTTAGGATAACCTCTAACAATGAAATCAGGAAGAAAAAAAGAAAAACATATTTAGCAATACAAAAGTAAGCACTAAAGAAGACAAAGAAGAATATTTATAAAGCAGAAAAAATAGATGATAGATTTAAACCCAAATATATCAATATTTAAAAAATGCAAGTAGAATAAAAGTTAAAAGATAAAGATTTTTTAATAAATTTAAAAATTATACTATTTAAAAGAGAAACATCTAAAATATTAGTATATGGGAATGTTTAAAATCTGGACAGGAAAAAATGCTAGGCAAATATTAGCAGAAAGTTTTTATAGCTACATTAATGACAGACAAATTAGATTGTTAAAAAACATCAAGGGAGATTAAAAAAATCACTTTATATGGATGAAAGGACAGAATTTATCAGGAAAATATACCAATTTAAAGTTTCTATATACCTAAACATACCCATTTAAAACTTGTGTGTACCTATGTAGACTCAAGATAGATAAAAGAAAACTTTCCACTTGCTAAGCCATAAAAGGCTCATCAATTTCAAGGAACTGGCACCATGTAGGGACTTCTATCTGATAAACAGGCAAATAAAATGAAAAAGTAATATATCAAAAAGAGAACTAGACAATTCCCAAATATCTGGAAATTAAATTTTTCATGAATTAAAAAGAAATCAAAATAAAAATAATGTACTTTGCACCCAATGATAAAAATATTTTGTGCAGAAACATATAAGCTGGAGCTATAGTTGTACTAAGAGAACAGTTTAAAGCCTTAAATACCTGTATTGAAAATAAGAAAGGTTAAAACAAATAAAATAATGATCCATTTCAGAAGTTGGAAAAGGAACAACTACAAAAAAAACCAAGTAAAGTAGAAGAAAAGATTCAATAAAGCTCAGAAATTAGAGATACAGTACAATGGTGAAGATCAACAATACCAAGAGCTGATTCTTTGAAAAAGTGAATGCAATCAACGAATATTTGGCATGTACAAAATATATTGTTCAGTATCCTGTTGGAACAGAAACCATATCACTAATTTGAAAATTCAATATAAAAGATAATCTGGCAGCAGGTAATGAAGCACTAAGACAGGTGAAGAGAATTCTAACAATAGAAAGAGCAGGTACAGGGACAGCCTAGAGCTGAGAGAAGGTACCCAAGGAAGGAAGGGACTTGGAAGAAGGACCCCTGCAGGGATGAAGTTCAGACTTTAGAGAGAGGGTGTGGCTTCGGTCCAATGCTTGTCAGAGAAATTTCTGTAGTTGTGACAGGCTAGGGCTGGCAAATAGGAAACGGCTCACTGACCTGTGGGCAGCTGTAAGGCACAGGAGCAAGAAGAAGAAAACACTAGAATCAGGAAGAAAGTCCCCTCTCCCTGCTGTGCCCCTCCAGTGCTTTCTGCTCACAAAGTTTAATATTTTGCTAGCTGGCCAAGAAGAGATAAATGTAAGCCCAGCTCCAATATCACAAAGCTGGGGTAAGGAAGGGTAACAGAAACAATAAATCAATAACTTCTACACATGCAATATTAGATGGTAATAAAAGTAGACAAACTGCAGCTGACTGCAATATCATTCCAATGTAATTTACCTTAAAGAAGCAAATCACAAAAATGTATACACTATGATTCTATTTTATACAAAGTTGAAAAACAGTGGTGGTAAATATGTAAAGCATAGCAGGAACATAATTACTTGAAGTCATTGTCATATCTCAAAAAGGGAAGGAATCCATTGTGATCAGTAAAAGATCGTGATTTCAGGTGAAGGCTGGTCATGCAGGATGGTGGGTACAAGGTGTGTACTTTACCGCAGTTTGTTAAGTGATATTGGTGTGTTTGATAATGCTATTAATATAGTAACACTAGCCATTAGTGTTTTCATATTATACCTTTTCCATTCTTTATTTTCAGCCCTCCTTCATACTTAGGTGTGTTATATCTCTGGAGAGCTCAGGGGGTTAACCAAGGTGGTTACATAAACTGCGGGCTGAAAAAATAGTTTCTGGGAACAACCCTAATTCCTATTCTGAGCTGCAATATTTTGAATAGTGAATCCTTGACTCACAGTGATGGAGACCCTGACCTTTAAATCACTTGCATAGATGAGCAATCTGGAACTCAGACAGGCAAATGAGCAACTCAAGATCACGAGGCAACATGGGGCTAACACTTGGACTAACAAAAACTGCAGTTGGTCCCTCAGTTCAGTGCTCTTTCTATTACCCAACACTATTTTATACATTAAGTGCCTTCTGAGAATACATTCCAGCATCAGTGGGAGTCAAAAAGGGGGAAAAGTGTTGATCCTATGTAGTCCTACACATAAGTTGTATTCTAAAAAGGTCCTAGTTGAACATGCTACAGAAGTACAAGCTAATTGGATCACTTTCATGTTTTAGTCAAGCATAAGAAATACGCATATGTAAGAGGGGAGGGGAGGGGTGGAGGGATTGAGGAAAAGGAAAACAGTATTCATGGACATGGACAACAGTGTGGTGATTGTGGGGGAAGGGGTATAAGAGGACTAAATGGTAATGAAAAAATACAATAAAGATTATTTTAAAAAGATATATACAAATATAAATCTATCAAACAAGATTAGTAAGATTTTCAAGTGAGAGCCATATATTTTCTATTCATATTCTTTCTTCTTCGGTGACTATCATAAGATGAGATACAAGTGGGAACTTTTTTACTTCATATTTATAGAAAATCAGGTATGTGGTTTGTCATACCTAATGAACATATTTTTATACGTCCTTTCATTTTCTTTAACCTGAGCATTGGTTCAATCCTTTAGATGTTTAGTTCTGTTCCAACTGATATATTCTTCCACTAACCCCCTGATCATACTCTACTCAAGGTGGTTCTGGCTTGGCCAAAAATTTTATATCTCCTTTAGCTCTGTGGGATAGTTTGGAGTTGTACGTCTTAATAGGCTATTTTTTCTCTAAAGTTATATATGTGAATGAGTACTTTTTGCAAAGAAAAAATATCTGTAGTCTATTTTAGCTCAAGGTTAATGTTTGTCTCATGGAACTTCTAGCTCTAGGGATAAAGCTAACTTCAGGAATAGCTGCATCCTGGATATCGGAGATTATCATTAGGATTCTCTCTCACTCTTCTGCTGACTTCGACTTGACTTTATTCTGCAGGCAGACTCTCTCCATGTGGCAGTCAGGGGGGTATTCTAAACATCCTCCTGGAGTCCCTGTTAGCTCAAGTGACAAGCCTTAGGAAATAACTTAATTTGCTCCAGTAGAATCATGTGACCACATTGAGATGGTCAGCCTTGGGTCATATTCTCTTCCTCCTGCGTCCAGGGGAAGGAATGGTGGTTTGAATGAAAGTCCCCTGGGACCATAACATGAGGAAGAGTTCATTCTGCAAAGGAAAAAACAGGGTGCCAAGAAGGGGAATCGGAGACATGTTGTATTGACAAAAATCATGACTCTCACAGTCTATTATGAGGTCAAAGTTTCTGTAATTGACAACATTGGCGTTATCATAGTGCAGCCCATCTATCATGCAAATAAATGTACAAAAAATGAAGTTAAAACATTGAGTTGGTAGGAAGACTGCTTAGAAAAACTATACACTTTTGGACTTGTAAGATGTTTTAATGTTTTATACAAGATTTTGAAAAGAATTTTGGTGTCGGGTTCTCTTAAACTCTTCTGATGGAATTTGGAATTGGTATAACATTTCTGGAAAAACATTTTGCCATTCTGCAAACAAGGAACTTAAAAGAATTCATAATATTTATCCTAGGTATTTATCTGCTTCTAGATATATATGTTAAGGATTAGAGATGAAGACAAAGATCATATGTAAGAGTGTCAGGTATGGGGATATTAAAATTTACAAAATTAGGAAAACAAAAGAGAAACAGTGCAATAGAAGAATAGTTAAAAATCATGGCATGTCTAAAATAATGAGATGTGGGGGGGCTCTGCCCACAGGCCCCCTGGCCACCATGGTTGAGAATAAGTCTACCAAGACATGATCTTCGTGGGGAGGAAGGCCAATCTCTCAAAGGAGAAGGGCCAAGAGCCTCTTCCTCAATGGGCTTTTATTAGGTTCATTTTGCACAGGAATACAGGTAAAGCTCATTAATCATTGTTAGTCAGTAAGGATCAAACAACAGATAACATACAGAGAACTACTAGGGCTTATTCTGAGTCAGGGTCTGTTAGCTAAAGGGCTCTAAAACTTTGGGAAACAAACTCATTTCCTGCTCATACCCTTATCATGTAATTGAGAACATTCTTAGCAAAGCAGGTTTCACAGGATTTTATATATTCTTTCTTAAGCCTGATCACCTGGGAGCCCGCCCTATCCAGTACCGTGCTGCACCACCCTCTGTCATTGTTTCAGGCTTAAGTCAGGATGGTGGAAGTCAGGCAGCCAAGAGATTAGGAAACTTCTCACAGACAGAATGAGGACTCAGGCTATGTCAAAGCCCCGGGGCAAGGGTCCATCACCGCCTTTTGCAATAGCCCCCCAAGTCCTTCCCTGGGGGCCACCATGATCATGCCTGTCTTAGGTCGTCCCTCCCTTAAGGAATCTTGTCCGTCATTGGCTAACTGATCATGCATTGGGGGCCAGGCAGGGTGAAGTAAAAGGGGCAGAAGTGGCACCCCTGCCAAGGAGATGAGCTTTGTCTCCTTAGTGGCTTATGGTCCAAAGGTCCAAACTCAGCCTTAGCCATGGTGGGTTTACAGCTTCTGAAACCAGGCAGAGTGGTTACCAAAAATGAGATATGCAGCCATTACAACTTCAATGACTTTAAAAGTACTCAGATAAGAAATATTCAAAGCTATATACCTATTGTAATTCATATTTCATATTTATAATAAGCATATTTTTAGTTATATAAAAATGTCAACAGCTTTTTATGTGGTTCTACATTAACATTCATATTTTATTCTAAATATATAATCTATTATTACCATAAGATTTTTAGAAAGACCTTTTGTCTCCTGAAAGGTATATCCTAGTTAACTTTAGTAATACTATTAGACACTATCTTTAAGAGTGTCCATGTGCCTTGAGCATAGCTGTGCAAGAATGCATATACTTAACCCCTTCCCACAGCACTCAGTGCGTGCAAAAGAGAGCAGCTATGAAGGGTTCAGACATCTCAGAGCACAATCATGTTTTTGTAAACTAGCAGGGAGAATTCAGCTTAGACACCTAGAGTGAGATAATAGAGGGGGAATCTCCCCTTAGTATTTTTAAATAGTGCTAGAGGATGTAGGCTTCCTGAGGGAAGAATCAGTATTCACCATCCCCCGCCCAGTGGCTGGCACTTGCTAGATGCTGGCGAAATGGTTATCAGACACACTGTTTAATCACCTATTGAAAATATTTCAACAAACTATACCAAATAACTATGACAACACTTTGCTCACCACCTCTACCTTTGAAATGCTTAGGTGTTGGCACATTTGAAGAGAGGCTTGTCAGTTGGTGTTGATGGAGAAAAGGATTACGCAGTATGAGATCCGGAGTTTCTCTAGGTGATTCCCACTCTTTCTGATGTGTGAGTTAATTGTCATGCAAATGATATGGAACAATAACTGAATGACATTAACATCAAACAAAAGCAGCCACTGGATTTTCTGACAAAGCAGAAATAACTTGTCAGGTGCAGCCTTCATACGTATGCTGGCATTTGAAAGTTCTTACTTTTGGCAATAAATATTGGGAAGGGGCCATGTCAGCAGTCTTGGGGAAAGTTGAACCATAGTTATTTGATTTATGGTGTTTCAAATCAGAACAGAAACTCCCTCCTGACCTTAAGTACATGCTAGAATTGTTGGCAATGTATATGGATGGAATGGAATTTACCTAAATCTGCTTGCTTTCCATTGATTTCTACCTTTGTATTTGCTTCTGCTAAGAAATTGCAAATGACTTGAGGCAGCAAATAAAACCAGTGGCCAGAACATAGCTCCACAGTAGTTTGACAAAGGTTAGGGACACTGAGTGAATAGCAAGAGAAAACAGCCTAGGAATTCACGGATGAAACATGCAGTTGTTACAGCATGTACCCCCAAATACATCTTGGTAGAGTAGTTACTGTGCAGGGGCGCATGACACAAGATTTTGTGTATATGACAAATAAGGGAAATGTCACCAAACCATTCTTGAGCTAAAGCCCAATGCCCATTCTCTGTGTTGACAAGATTCCTAGCGCACAGCAAAGTTGAGATGTCTTAGCCACTGTGAGCCAGAGAAACAACATCTTGTGGTTGAGAACCAAATTCAGAGTGAGATTATTTAAAATCAGGGTATGAGGAAAGAAGAGAAACCTCCCACCTGGTGGCACGCTACTCATTGAATGGTCCACATTTAAACGGCAGCATCCTGAGGAAATCAGCCCATAAAGGGAATACCTGGAGGAACCCTGAATGGGGGAAGGAGGTGGGAGAGAGATAAAGGTATAATGTCTGGAGTCAACAAAAATCATTTTGTCTTAAGGCTTATAGTTAAGGGCTGGAGTGAAGAAGGCTGAAGGAAAAAGTGGACGTTACCTCGGCCGGCATGAGTCACGGGGGGAAAAAGCCTAGTGCCGCTCCCCGAGAGGTGCTGGTCCCTGAAGGGAACTCCCAAGTCCCTCCGATAAACACCAGGCTCCCTGGGGCGTTCGCCACGCGAGAGATGCTAATGTAATGACAGCCAAGCTGGCGTGATGGATTTGTGAGGTTCCCATCTTGGAAAATCTGAGCTGTTCCTTTTCAACAGTAGTTCTCAAACCGAAGGGTAACAGAATGACTTAGATGACTTGTTAAAACACACATTTTTGAGCCCTTCACCTAAAATTCCTGATTAAATAGGTCTGGGGTGGGACTTGAGAGTTTGCATTTCTAAGTTACCTGATGATATAATATAGAGGCTGCTGGTCCAGACCACACACTTGGAGACCTGCTGCCTCACAGCACACAGGGGCCTGGAAGTGTTTCTAGTTGGCTTTGATTGAGTAGGATTCTTTTTTTTTTTTTTTTTTTTTTTGTCTCAGCCTCCCAAGTCATCAATTTCGTGAAAAGCCTAGTAGAACGAAGCAAGTAGAAAGTAAACATGTTAATATTTATTAATTCCTTGGGACATGACACCTGGCAGCTTTGCTTGTCATATATGTAGTTCTTCTGTTTCATTTGTCTACGGGGAACCAGACCTTAGATATTCTGTGTGTCCCCACTTTGCCATGTAACAGTGAACTTTCCCTCCCAACTCAAATGGCCGTCCCAGGTTAGGAAAGTCTTTGGCTGGCATGTCAAGCCTCCGAGCCTCCCGTAGCGCCACTGCTGTGCCACCCCCAGGGCAGCAAAGCGAATTCCAAGTGGGTGACTGGCAAAGATTATACATTTCTTGGGAGGTTCTTATGCCTTTTTTGCACAACCAGCTTAATCGAGGATCCTTGGCAACATATTAACCACAAGCTTATGATCTCAATATGCCAATCAAACATAATGAGATAAATGCAGATGTCAAAGCACAGACTCGGCCTCGGAAGAGCTAAAGGCTTAAAGCTGCACCTTCGGTCAGCTGTCAGAAAGCAGGGGAACAGCTGGGCCTGGGGAGGGCAGGGTTTGCCCACTACAGTTTAAATACCTATGAGCTCCAGGAACGAGCTAGTCCATACTTGGGTAGCATTTCAGAGTATGCAAATAGAGCTAAAATCTTTGGTTTGCAATGCCGTATTAAGGTAAGAGTAACAACAACAACGATGAGGAAAACACCATATTCCAAGGCACTGGCCTACTTCTAGAGAATAAGGGTAGAAGTCAGGAGCCAAAACCAATACCTGTACTCCAGGTCTGTTACTGTGACGTATTAGACAAGGCAAATGATGTCTCTTTTTCAGAATGGCCAGTGAAGTAGGAGTAATAGTAGCTGTTTTTATTTGTTTTCTAATAATAATTATCTGAAAAAGTAGTCGTTTTATTTAGATTAATTTATCTTTTTTTAAACGACTGGGTTAATAAGCACTAATATAGAGGACTGTCAGCATCTCAGTGTAACAGGCTCTTGGCCAGATTCAATGGACTTCTAATGGGGCAACGACTTGCAACTTAAGGCAAGTTGGTTGTTAACCTGAAACACATGTTCCGGTGGCCGAAGGGCTTGGCCTTGGTAGGTGTGGTGGCATCACCACTTTAATCAAATATGAATGAAAGTAAATTTATCAAATTTGTGATTTGGTAAAATTTGAAAGAGATAGCTAATATATTCTGCAAAAAAATAGAAGTCCAAATATACTTTTTTATCAGTTTGACAGTAACTTGACTATAATGTTACATTTTAATAAAAATGAATGTAAGGTTCTCCATCAAGAGACAAAAAAAGACCCCCAAAATAAATCTCACCAATAGAATAGGTGAATTAAAAATCCGACGTGTGAAAATACTTTAAAGCTTCAATATGAAGCAACGGATAATGTAATCTTTGTTGCCTTTAATGGATTACACAAGTAATATACAGAATGAGAGAGGAGATAGTGTCCCTGTAAGTTAGCCAGATCACATCCAGAGTGTCATCCTCAGTTCTGGACAATAACAAGTGCTGAGAAAAACAGTGCAGTGAGAGGAAGCCGTGGTTCCATAAGAGGTGTGGCCGAATGAACTGGGAGATTTTAGCCCTTGTAAATGGAAACTGAAGGAAAAACATGAGCTGTGGTTTAAAGTACTTCAATGATAGTCATTGTGAAGAGAAACTATTACAGTTTTTGTATGTTGAACTGTTTAATTTTGGAATCAGAAGGCAGAGATGCAGGTTTTGGGTCAATATAAGAAAAAAAATTTCTTTTTTTTTCTCCTGGTACATTTTAGAACCTTAATATTTTTAATTAGATCTTTTTTATTGTTATATTATTACAGTTGTCCCAATTTTCCCTTTTTCCTTCCTCTGCACCCATTCCAGCCCCCACTCCCACAGTTAATTCCCACACTTGTCCATGTTCATGGGTCATTCATACATGTTCTTTGTCTAGTCCCCTCCCCTTCTTTACACCATTATCCCACTCCCATCTGGTCACTTTTAGTCTGTTCTATGTTTCCATGGTTGGGGCTCTATTTTATTCATTAGTTTACTTTGTTCATTAGATTTATCTTATAGGTGAGATCATACATTATTTGTCTTTCACCACCTGGCTTATTTCACTTAGCACATTACCCTCCAGTTCCATCCATGCTATTGCAAAAGGTAGGAGATCCTTCTTTCTTTCTTCTGCTGAGTATTCCAATGTGTAAAAAAAATGTGTCAGTTGTTTGATCCACTCACTTACTTATGGGGACTCAGGCTGTTTCCAGAATTCGGCTATTGTAAGTAGTGCCGCTATGAACAAAGGGGTGCATAAGTTCTCCTGAACTGGTGATTAAGGATTTTTAGGATACATTCCCAGCAGTGGAATCACTGGGTCAAAAGGCACTTCTATTTTTAGGTTTTTAAGGAAAGTCCACACTACTTTCCACAGTGGCTGCACCAGTTTGCATTTCCACCAACAGTATACTAGGGTTCCCTTTTTTCCACAGCTTTGCCAACACTTGCTGGTTGATTTTTTAATGAAGGCCATTCTGACAGGTGTGAGGTGATAGCTCGTTGTGGTTTTAATTTGCATCTCTGTGATGGCTAGTGATGTTGAGCATCTTTTCAAATGTCAATGGGCCATTTGTATGTCCTCCTTGGAGAAGTATCTATGCAGATCCTTTGCCCATTTTTTAATTGGATTGTTTGTCTTCCTGGTGTTGAGTCATAATAAATTTTTTATATACTTTGAAGATCAAACCCTTGTCCAACATATCATTGGGAAATATGTTCTCCCATACAGTCCCAAGTCTCCATGATCAATTAATATGTGGCAAAGGGGGCATGAGCATACAATGGAGTAAAGATAGCCTCTTCAATAGTTCTCCCAACAAAAATAGTGTTGGGAGAAGTGGACTAGTACATGCAAACTGACCCCCCCCAAAAGAAAACTAGACTACCAACTTACACCATACACCAGAATAAACTCAAAATGGATAAAAGACTTAAATGTAAGTTGTGACACCATAAAAATCCTAGAGGAAAACATAGCCAAGAAAATTTCAGATATCCCACTTAGCATACCTTTGCTGATATATCTTCTAGGGAAAGGAAAATAAAGAAAAAAAATAAACAAATGGTACTACATCATACTAGAAATGTTTTTTCTTTAAAAAATATTTATCAAATCTATACACACAAAATATAAATAGGCTACAAAGACAAATAATACTGCAGATCATGTAATTAAACACCAGCCATCTTCCCTTTCTCCACTCTGATCTCCACTCCCCAGAGGCAACTTCTAGGGACTGTTGTCACTTATTCTTCTGGTATTTCCTTCCATTCTCTAAATACCATGCACATTCTTTTAAAAAATAATTAAATCTAATGACTTATATTATGGAAAATGGGAATTTGGTTTTCTGTCACCCAATCCTACCATTTTTCCAATGTATTTATTCATAAATGTTTTTGGTAAAATCAATTTTCAGGAAGTATTTTAATAAATAGCTCATGATTGAGTCACAAAAATTATTAAGGTTGTGTTTTCTGTCCTATACAATATAATATCTTCTTTAGAATTAATAACTGTCCTATTTTTGTTTGTTTATTTGTTTATTCATCCCCAAACTTTCCAGCAGAACTGCAAAGCTTCAGTCAACACAATAGCATGTCAGTCAATCACTTAGTACCTTTTTTTTTTTTAACAAAATTCTCTCTAGAATCCTCAGCTCACCAGCTCCTATCTTGCTGCAGCTCTGGCTCTTGTGATTTCCTTTGTCTCTCTCCTAAATCATAGAGCATCTTCTTTCTTGTTTCATTAGCCTGTTTTGACAGAATATCTTCCTCAGTAACTTCTTCAGAAGAGATGTAAGATAAATACAATTTTTTGAAACTTGACCATTGGAATATGCCTACATTCTCCCCTAAATTTGGTTGAGAGTATTCCTGGGCCTAGAATTCTAGGTTAGAAATTATACTCCCTCTAAATTTTGAAGGCATGGATTATGCTATTGTTTTCTAATGTTATGAATTGTTTTTAAGAAGTTTGAGGTTGTCCTTCGCATATATGCTGCATTTATTTATTTGTTTTCCTACTGGGAAGTTTTCAGTACATTCTCTTTATTCTTGCTACTCCTAAATTTCTCAGTGGTATGCATTAATGTAGAACTTTTTTATTCACTATGTGAGACACATTAGAAAGTCTTGTAATTCAGTTCTGAGAAGTTTTCTCATGGTCTTTATTAGCTTTTCTGAAAACTAATTTTGCACCTCCATATTTTACTTTCCTTTTTAGAACTCCTATTAGTCAAATATTATACCTTCCAGATTATCACATATTCTTATGTTGTCTTTCTTCTTCTCTTATATCTTGTATTTTGTTTCATATTCTGGAGAGTTCCACACTCTTTTTCAATTCTTCTATCCAATATTTTTATTTTCATTAATGTACTTTGAATTCCCAAGAGCTCTTCCTTGTTTTCTGAAAGCTCTGTTGTTACAGAATTCTGCTTTTTATTTTATGCATGAAGCATTTTATCTCTGTGAGAATAATTTAGTATTAATATTTTCTACATTATCTGTCTCCTTCCAGCTCCTTCACCCCCCAACCTTTGCATTGACTTAGACTCAGTCTTTCATATGAGAGCCTTTCCAAAAAAATAAGTGCTGGGATATCTTTTTATATTCTAGAGTGAGCGTGTTAGATTGTGCTTCCTGGAAAGTGGACTCTGGGTAGCAAGTTTACTGGGAATTCTCTTGAGATTAACACTTGAGAGAGAGAGGGAAAATTGGATGGAAATATGATTTCAATCAGTTATCAGGCAATCCCATGGAAAGCTCAGGGATAAGGGTGCTCAGATACACACCAAATTGGGTCACCTACATCTGCAAGTCACTGGATTTGTGCTGTCCCCCGGGAAGGAGTATAACCTTGGAAGAAGCAGCTCTCTAACTGATGGCAATTGGCTATGATCCATAAAATACCAACTCTTCCAGCAATTGTAGACCTCACTACAAGGTGACCTTTTTGGGATATCATTTAGGGAGAGTCTCAAATATCAGTATCAGGGATGTTACTCATGGGCTGGTAAATTTCCACTGATGAATTTGGGGAAGGGGTTGGGTGGTAGCTAGTCTGCTCAAAGGTCAGTTGAGGGGCTCAGTGTTCAATGGCAGATTTACATTCAATCCCCTTCTTTCAAATGGTGCTTTCCCTCTACCATCCACTGTTCCTCATGTCAACAGTTTTGTTGTTTAAAATCTCCAGAAAGCAAACCATCACACCTTGATAGGAAGGACAGTTTCTTGGTATTATGAGGTAGGGAGAGAATTTGGGTGTCTGACTCTTCTTAACAAGCCTATCAATAAATTATCCTGTTGTCAACCCTATACCACATCTCAGATACACCCGTGCCCTTCCATGGCTTCTCCCCCCATCGCAGGCTTAAGTTTCAAGTTTCTCTATTCTGCTAAATAAGCTCTTAAACTTTCGTTGACATCCCTGATTCTTTGTTTTTGTGGAATATTTAGAAGTTCTTTACTTATTTTGTTTGGATTTTGGAGATGAAAAGGGAAGATCAAAGGGTTGTTTGGTTTTCCATGTTTGACTTGAAGTCTGAGAAATTACTTTCTAAAAGGCAGAGTATGCCGTTTCAAGAGGTAACGAATTCTCAGTCACTGGAGGTGTTCAAGTACAGAACGACCAGTCATCGAGAGGACTGTCAAGAGACTTTCTGCTTCATTTTGGAACTAGGAGCTAGATTCACCAGATCCTGAGATTCTACCGCTCCATATGATGAAGGAGGAAGGGCTTGATGTCCGTGAGTAGGAATGTTACATGACCATCAGAGAACAGGAGTCTATGTAGTAAAGTTCCTCATTTGACAGCTAGACTAATACTGTAGGCCCTTTTTGATTTTATTTCTATTTACCATTCTAGTTCCAACTCATAGTATTCCCACAAAATGCCCTTGGATTCAGTTATGCAGAATTTATGGCAGTTTCTCAAACATATTTCTCATGCT
Source organism: Anoura caudifer (assembly GCA_004027475.1). NCBI lineage: Eukaryota > Metazoa > Chordata > Mammalia > Chiroptera > Phyllostomidae > Anoura > Anoura caudifer. The sequence continues at coordinate 120,905 of PVKU01004022.1, forward strand.
ACTTCATGTCTCAGTATCTTCAGACCTAGAGTGAACTTCACCTTCTTTTATCAAAAAGATTCCTAATAATTCTTTAAAAACTTAGCCCAAGAGTATCCTCTTGACCAAAACCTTCCTTCAGTGCCATCCTTAGTCTATTTTGTTGCTTCTCTTCTGTGATTTCTCAACCAGTCTGTAATTACTTTGGACATAGGAAGAATCTCACATATACTTTTGTAGCTAGCATAGTACTTAGCAAACACTTAATGGCTCAATAAATCTTTGCTGAATGAATCCGTGAATGATGAATGAATAAGAAAACTGAATTTGAGAAAGTTCAAGTGACTTGACCAAGGGCACGTGGATGATCAGCAATGTTAAACTGGAACACAAGAAGGGTCCATTAAAATGTTCTTTTAACCACAGAAGTTGATGTATTTTTCTACCCTCGTATGCAGGTGTAGGATGGCCAGTCTCTCTTTCCACCATCTCCTTCTTTTTTTTACCTCTTTCTTTGTCTATTTCATTTAACACTTATTAAGTACACTCTTTTTGGTTATTTTAGAAAATACATATATGAATACCTTTTCTTTGGCTCTAAGTCCATTTCTCTATTACAGACCTTCAGTATTTCTCAAAGCTTCACCAATCATTTCTAGAAACCTGTAAGTTGCCTCATATTAACTCAAGATTAAGTCCTTTCGATTCTTATTACTTATCTCTCCCCAGCTCTGCTTTCTTCAGGGTGACCTCTTTCTTGGGCCTCCATTACTTTTATAGGCATTTTGCCACATTACTTTTTCTGATGGTACAAGTTAGCATGAGGATTCTGATGTTTGTGAGAAAGTTGTGTTTTTTTGATGTTTCTCCTTGCTTTGTGTTACACATTTTTATATTGGTTCTAAAGCCAATTGAGCTCATTTTCTTATGGAGTTTTAAAATGTTCCTAACCACCCCACTCCTCCCCATTATCCAAACATAAGTTATGTAAATCTGGGGCAAACTCGAGTAGCAGTGCCCCTTTTGAGAACTCAGGCTTTTTCACTGGGCACATTTATCTGTGCAAATTTGTTTTTCTCTTAGGATAGGTTGTTTCCAAAGAAATTTTCCATTTCTTACACAAATAAACTCAAGCCGGACCCACACTTTCAGTCAGGCAGAGGTGCCCAACTGTGTCCGAGTCCCAGCAGTGAACGTAATTTAGGCTCAAGCTGAGATTGTACCTGTATGAGAAGGAAAAATAGATTACAGATCTCAGCTGAATATCTGCATCTGTAGATATGTAAGCCAGACAAAGCGATCAGTGGCCTTTGAATTTTCTCTGCTGGGGTATTCAAACTCAGATAAATCTGCTCCCTACCCCTGAAATTATTTGGAAGCGTAGGTCAAATGTTCCCTTTGTTTTTGATGTCATTGCATTTCAGATAATACAATGCCCAGGGCTAACATTTATACAGCTCTTACCTTGAGCCAGGAAGTACTCTAAAGCTTTACACAAATCAACACTTTATTCACAATAAAACCTCATAGTAAGTCCTTATAATAAAATTGTATGGGGTAAAATGAGGTTTCATCCTGAGTTTATAACTGATGAAACTGTGTACAGCAAAATGAAGTAACTTGCCCAAGATCACACAGTAGGCAACAGGCCAAACACATCCTCATCTGGCTGCAGACACCAAGCTCTCAGGTGTAGATCTGACCTTTTTTTAGTAGTGTAAAACATACCCTCTGGAGATTTTATACAATAACAAATAAATGAAACAATGTATTGTGTCACACACATTACACAGCAATGCACAACAAAGGGAGCAATAGGATAACCATATCTCTGCCAAAAAAAACACTGTTTTCCTCATGTAGTCCAATTAGCAATCACGAAAATGTAAACCATTTGGGGGTGCTGTGTGGGTGCCAGGCCAGCCTACCACTCAGTACAGCAATTTACAGCTATTTTGTGGCTCACTATTCTTCTTCATTTATAATTTAATTAAAACTGCATTTGGCACAGACATTTGAATATTCATAAATTCATGATGGTTAAACATTATAAAACCATGTTGTACGACCTCACAAATTATTTTTACACATTATATATGATTATATTAACTATATAATACATGAATATATTATTATATTCATGTATTATTATATATTATTATATAAATATATACACACACATAGAAACATATACATATGTGAATATGTTTTCATACCTTTGTACAGAGCACAGTGCTCGCTACACTCAGGTTGCGTTGTTCGAATGGCTACAACGATGGAAGACTCAAATCCTTGTAATCAGTTTTGTCTTTTTTTTAAAGATTTTTTTGCTCTAGGAAATCACTAAAGAATTTCCATGTTTTTATTTTAAGAAGGGAATTAGTTACTGATGTTAGCACCAGAAGGTAACATCATAAAATGTAACAGGTGCCACTTCCATCCTTAAAACACATTTGTTTTTCCTCCAGGAAGAGAATGTGTATCTTAAAAACTTATTTTGAAAGTAGAAATGTTAATGACTCAACTTTGGGATAAAACCTGATTATTCCAGCAGATGTCACTATTTCCCTTTTAGTGAAAATGGTTTGCCATCCAGCAGTTTCTAAGATATTTAAATAGAAATGAAATAAACAATTTTTACAGAGGACTCAAACAGCACAGCCTGCTGTCTACGAAGAGACGCATTTCGACACCCAGCCTGGCCCTGTGCCTGAACTCTGACTCTGCCACAGAACAGCCGGTGTCTTAGCAAGGGGCCTGCTGCATACGGCGCTGCTCCGTATTTAAAGGAGAGGGAGTCAAGTGCAGTTCGATGATCTATTTCCCTAAACAATGTGGGTAAAAGTAATTTTCCTGTTAAAAGTAAGGATTTCAGTCAGTCTACAAAACCTCACAACCATGTTATCACTTGCTCCTTTATTCTCTGACACTTCTCAACTTTATTGACCAGAATGTAGAAGATTAGGCTCTAAAGAACACAGAAAAAAGATTGAGCAATGCACCAAGTTTCCCCACCTTGTCATCAGGATCCTGAAGTTTATTTATTAGCCTCATCTTTCTATGGGATGTGCCGTCCATTTCAATAACCATATCGAATACCATGGCATAAGCGTAAGACTCCATTTTATGTTAAATTCTTTCTCATGTTGCATTTTACATTTTCCTGTCTGAAATGCCATGGCCATGGGTCCTTGAGTGCAGATAAACAGGGTGATGATAAAGCATAAAATAGAACATTTAGAATAACTTTGCATTCTTTCAAAAGCCAGTATTCATTCTACCAGACATGTTTGAACATGTGGACCCGCTAAGCCAACCAAAAAGACAACCAGGAATAAATGGGTTACATAGATTAATTCCTTTTGCAAATATTTGTCCATCTTTGCTACATTTCCATTAGTTTGATAGGAAGTAAAAACACGAAGACATGAAAGATAAGGTCCCAGACCTCAGGGAGCATGCAGTCTATGGAGGGAGGAAGGTTAGCAAAGGGCTGTAGTGGCTGAGGGTGGCAGCAGCTGTCCTCAGGTGTAAGCACTGTAAACTGACGGGCTGAAAAGAGAAGGTCTGAGTTCACATTCCAGAAGCTTCAGTTGCCCCTTGAGCCAGCCGTTTTACTTACGGCAGGTGAATTAGCATTAAACCCAGTTCGAGGTTAAATAAATAAGTAAATAAATAAATAATAAGTAGTTTAAGGCATGTACATTACACAATTGCTCACCTAAGAGACTTATTTCAAAATAATGTTCAATTCAAGCAGATATGAGAACAGAATATTTTTTAAAGGATTTCCACTGGACTTTCAGCCTTAACATCTTCCTGTGAGACTGAGTTGAAAACAAATTACGCCTTGTTTTTCACCCGAACATAAACCTGAAAGTGGGGAAAGAGAGTATGTTGAGTCTTAATATAAAGTAGAGAGGGACTATCGGTCATCTCAGTTTTTATTCCCACCAGATATTTGTATAGATTGATTAGCATTTTAACCCAAAGAAATGGCTATCTTTCTTCCTATAATAGTATGAAGTTTTTAATATTTGGCTAACGTAGGAACAGTTTTTTATTTTAGTGTTTGCTACTGCTCCTCCTTGAAGCTTTGGTAAATTCAAAAACTGACAGAAAATACCAGAGCCTGCTTTATTGGTTAGGACAGTGATCAGTAAAGAGAAAGGAGAGCAAGAGGAAGCCAGATATCTAACTACTCATTATCGATCATATAAACTATAAAATGTTCGTAGACTGGAGTAGCATGGTATCATTAAAAATGATTTTGAGAAGACTAGTTAATGATAAGTAAGTACACCTATATCCATGTTACTCCTTAACCGAAAAAGCAGATTATAAAGCTGGGTACAATGTGATTCAAATTTGTTTTTTCAAAAACACCTGTGTACAGTTTTGCTAATCTGTACTCCCTTAGTTTGTAAAAGAATTGTATAATATATTTATAATAAGAAAAAATAGAGTTCATGTGTATATCTTTATTATTTTAAAGAAATAACTAATCTTTAGACTGCTTTTTTAAAAAGTCCATCATTTCAAAGAAAGACATTCTAGCCTAAAGCCCATGGTTATAGATGTCTAGTGAGTACTTAAAAATAATTTATCAGTTTTTTATTATAGTGATAATAGTTAATTATGTTCCTACTAAAAAAGGGAGAGAGAAATAACTAAGGCCTCAAGTCACAAAATCCTCAATCACTTGGATTTTCAAGGATTCTATTGTAAAATGAGACGATGTTAAAGCTAAATGCAGATTTTTTTAATACTGTCTATATTCAGTCCAGTGAAATCCATTGCCCTCACGTGTGTCTCAGGACCTTCCAGTTCTCCTCACACCCTGCCTTGTTTCTTCCCAGCCCTTTCTCTAGGCCTCACCCGTTTTCTCTTACCAAAGGCTATACTCCCCACAACTGTGACCTTGATATTGTGTCCCCTTTCGGAGAGTGGAGTAGCTTCCAAAAGACTTTGAGTGTACTCTGTCAAAAATATCTGACTTCCTGAATAATTCTCTCTAATCTCTCAGCTCGTGGATATGGAGTGCTAGGAAAGTACAAAGGCAGCCAAAATATATGGTACATAGATAATAAGCAAAATATAAGTAGCAACACAATCTCCATTTTAAAGGCACTCACCACTAGAATAAGAGATAGATTTTTTTTAATTCAGTAGTTGTATAGATCATAAAATATACTAAATTAATCCTGTTTAGTTTCCTGACTCCCATTGCTAAAATTTCAGAGGGCAGCGATCATTGTCTTTGAATGATTTTAAGATTTTTAAGGTTCTGTGATTTTGACTGGAATTGAAGTGATCTACTCTAGTTGAGTGAACCTCACTTCAGGTCTCTGTTTACTGGACCAGCTACCTTGATACGAACTGTGAGTGTGAAAGGGCCGTTCATTTCTTGACGTGGTCCTGGAACACGTGATTCCCATTGCGCATTACTTGAAGCCACAGCCCTGCGAACCCTGTAGGTCATGAGTCCTACTGTGAGTGGTTTTAAATATGGACACATAACATTTATGACTGTTGTAAAAAGAAAATGAATTTATTTTATTTTTTTAAAGATTTTATCTATTTTATCTTTAGAGGGGAAGGGAAGGAGAAAGGGAGAGAAATATCAATGTGTGGTTGCCTCCCGTGGGTCCCCTGCTGGGAACTGGCCCGCAACCCAGACATGTGCCCTGACTGGGAATCGAACCGTGATCCTTTGGTTCGCTGGCCCACGCTCAATCCACTGAGCTACACCAGCCAGGGCAGAAAATGAATTTATTAATGCTCTTGTTGTGATTTCAGTCTTTCAGATTTACAGGTAATTCCTCCTCATGTTTGAACACTATGGAAATTGTCTTTACTCAGGGTGATTGCATTCGCTTTCCAACATTTTTCTCTGTGGATTTATATGCAAAATTTTATTTCTCTATTTGCATGTACTTATTCTATTCTTTTATTATTTTTTTATTTATTTTAATTGTTCTTGTACAGTTTCCTGTCTTTTGCTCCCATTCCATCCCACCGCCCCAGCCCTCCCCACCCCCCTCCCATTTCCACCCCTGCTAATTTTGTCCATGTGACCTTCATACTTGTTGCTCCAAACTCCTCCCCTTTACCCCTGAAATTCCCTCCCCTCTCCCCTCTGGTGACTATCAACCCCTTCTCAATTTCAGTGTCTTTGGTTATATTGTGCCCACCCGTTTGTTCTGTTGATTAGTCTCCTGTTAAAGGTGAGATTTTTTTTATATTGAAACGTCTATATTCCCTATATTTGGACATGGGTTCAGAATTAGTTTATGTTGAAGAACTCAAGTTTGGAAGGTTCTTCCTTCAGTAAGAATATTTTGAACTACCCTCCTCTGTTTTGGTGTGTTTTTCAAACATGAATGGAGATCTTTCACAATCTAGTCACACAAAACTTTTCACCAGTTTCTGGGTGGTGATACGGTCTCCTCATTTCTTACCAAGCTGTTCTCTCAGCCTGGAAGTCTCTCTGACTACTCACTTTAGCTTGACTAACTCCTTTTCCAAGTTTAAATGTCAATTCCTCTGTTACGGGTGCTGCCTCATCCCTCCCTCTCCAATTCCCTTACATAATACCAGCACAGACGTGGACTTGGAAACAGAAACTGTTCCTAGATCTGGGCTGCTCTGGCTGATTCTTTAAAGGAATATGGACTGTTTCTCCTCCAGCTGACAGGGTCAGAGATGAATCCCCAGTGGTGAAAATGGGGGACAGAGTAGGAAACCCCATTTAGCATCCCCCCTCCACCCACAGGAAAGTCTCTTCCAAGCCAGAAAAAAAAAATGTAATTAGCAAAAGGACACTTTGGACGTGGCCTAATCAGAACAATAAAATAAATTTCTAACCTGATTATCCTAGAAATACAAGATAAGTTTCTATCAAGTGGTGATTCTGTTTCAAGATAATTTTTTCCTTACTTCTGCTTATTCTTTCTCCAGTGTGTTCAACATCAAACCATTCATTCCTCTTTCTGAAATATCCCTTCTCTCCCATTCTTCAACTCAATGACTTAAAATAGTCTTCTTTATTTCATTTTTTGCAAACTTGCCATCATTTCTTATAAAACAATGTCGCTTTTTCCCTTAGCTCTCTTGCCTCTGAAGCTCTTCATTATCCTGGTTCCAGTTCCGGCTCGGCGCCTCTCACAGGCACGGTCTCCTGAACCCTGAGTCCTCCTCTCTCTCCGTTTACTCATTTGTTTCTGCTGCTGTGCACACTCCAGGAGCTCCGGAGAAAGAATATATAACAGGAAAATTCTATGAGACCACACATGTCTGCAAATGTTTTCATTCTATTGTTTCCTGGTGAGTAGTCTTATTGGTTACGAAGATCCTAGGCTAAAGTTTACTTCTCCGGAATTTGAGAATGTTCTCTATCATCTTCCAGCATTAAAACTTGGTGTTAAACTCATGTCATAAGACTTGATATTCCTTCACAGGTGATGTTTATTCTTTTTGAAGCTTTTTCTTACTCCTGTTAAGAAAATTAGAAAAAGAAATGCCTTCGTGAGTCCCCTTTTTCATCTGTTGCACAGGGACCTGGATGAGTCATTTCAACCAGTAGAATCATGTACATTCAGTCTGGGAAATGTCCTTGTATATTTAGTGTTAAGAGTGAGAGTTCTGGACTACTGAAGCACACAGTAGGCGATGTTTCAATGTTTCTCTGTTTCTCAGTTTTCTTACCTAAAAACTGAGGTGATACCACAATCTGCGTCACATAGGTCTGATGAGATGTGTGAGGTCTCTAGGACAATGGCAGCCACCTAGTTTTAGTTTATACTTGGGTTTACACAAAAATGGGTTGTGTCTTGTGTGGAAGATATTCTAGTTCACTAAAGAGAAATTGAGCATGGCAAATTAAAGAAAAAGTATCATATATAATAGGGAGTTTGGTTAAGGAAATGAATAAGCTTTTGCAATTTTTAATTTCTTGGCTTTGGTACAAAGCACAATGGGTGAGTTAACCAATATTCACTGAGTGGGGGAAGCCTAGACTCCCAAATCCAGGCACTTCTGTCAGATGAGTCGATTAGACCTTGTAGGGAAATAAAAGGCTTCATGTAGTTCTACTTACCTAAGCGATATTTACTGAGCTGGAATTTGCCACTTTGCCTATTATAATATTTGCAGCTGTATAGAAACATTTCCAAATAGTCTCATGAAACTGTTCTGTAAAAGAGTCTTGATGTTTGGCCAAAGAGGCACTGTCATTATGGGTAAGAATTTTATCTTTTTTTTTTTTTTTAGCCATTCCTGTGAAGAGAACATAAAATCCATCACTTAAGGGCATCATTTGGATTTGTGACTCTCTCTGGAGGCCAGTGTACTCATAAAACAATGAATGGACTGGATCCATTCAAATCTGAAGTTTTTCATTTATGACAAATGTAACACTGATAACATCCTTCATTTAATAAGTCACCCAAGTATAATTCAGTGAAAGTTTTTAGTATAAATTACCAGCCATATTCATCTTCTTGACTGTTTTATAACACTGGAGAGAAGCGAGCATGACTGCATAAAAATTCCAAGTTGAAATCTAGGAGGACTGCTTCTCCAGCAGGACCGGCTACCTGTCCTTTGAGAAGTCACACAAGCCTGGCCTCTGCCAGGAAGTCAGTTCGTGCGAGTGTAGCTCCATCTGGCTGTGAGTGATTTGTGGGCCGACAGGTACAATGGGAAAAGGAAGGGATTCTTTAGAAAGCTCTATCAACTCTGTCCTCTTTCCTTTATCACTACACAGCTCTTTCCCACTATTTTCCCTTGTAATGGATTTCTGTCTGTCCTAACTCAATGTGATTTAGAATATAGACAGCATTTGTCTGTTCTTTTTAGAGCATGTAGATGCCTGTGAACCAGATGTGTGACCTGAAAGAGCTGAGGGAGCCAGACAACAAAGGATCAAAGTCTAAATGCAATTAATAATCTGATGAGAGTCTCGAATGTAGAAATATTGATTATATGCAGCTATGATGATACGATATAGAAGCAGGTGAAGAATATGCATGTGAAAGGCAGGAATTAGACCCAGCAGGACTAGAGCCACTGTTCTTATTTCTGCACCTCTGACTTCCTATTTAACCACCACACGCTGTCTCCACTTTACCAATGGAACCACATTGGTAACCTCTAAAGTCAATGGAACCTCTAAAGTCACCGTGGTAGCATAATGCCCAAATCTATTTTTTCACAATTCTAACTTGATCTTTATGTTGTGTTTGACGTGAGTAATCAAATCTATCTTTTTGGAAGTTTTCTTCCTCAGTGTCTAAGATACTATGTACTTTAAAATGTGCCATTTTTAAATCTTCTACTTTTCTGTGTTTCCTGTGTGTGTGTGTGTGTGTGTGTGTGTGTGTGTGTGTGTGTGTGTGTTGAGGATCAAATTTGATGATATCTGTAAATCATGCATCATAGTTTTTAACCTGTAATACAGTCTGTATAACTAGTTCTATTGGAAAGATTACCTGGCAATACACTGTATTCAGAAACTCAATGTACTCTAAATGTATCCATTTAAAATAAAATTTATGATATTTCCATACAACTGACAGTCTCACTCAATCTTCCTGTTTTAGTGGTATCACCTCTGTTTATTTCCTCACCTGAAATCTCAGTGTATATGTAATTTTTCTCACTTTGGAATTCTGTATGGAATGTTTTAAGAATCATTGCCTCTTCTTCAGGGCCACTTTCCTAGCAGCCCAAGCTCACTGTGACATCACCCTGCATTATACCATTTTTTATTTTTTCCACAAGGTGCCAGATTTATCTTCCAATGACCCAATTTTCATCTCTAAATATGAACTTAATTATAAAGAGAATGATGTTTGATAAAATGATCTGTATGTCTTTTCAACTCTGAAGCTTTATAGATTACCATGTAACTTTTATGATTCCATATTTCTTCTTTCATCAAAAATCTTAATATCCATTTCCTGCCAACAGTAGAAAGCCCACACTAACTTTTCAAGTTCTATGGACATTTTTTGACATGGCCACACATTACCAAGCAACTCTGTGTACCTTTAAGCCTCTGCCTTCCCTTCTGTCCAGCCAGCTCAGTGTGTTCTGCACATGCCTTCCTCCACTTTTCATACAGTTGTCTTTATTGTTAATTAGCTTCTTTCTCTCTTGGCTGCCCACTTTTTCTCCCCTTCATTCCACTCCACCCTGTACCCCCTCCCACCATCATTCCTCCACCTTAGTTCATATCCATGAGCCGTACATATAAGTTCTCCGGCTTCTCCCTTTACTATACCATTCTTAACCTCCCCCTGTCTATTTTGTACCTACCTTTTATGCTTCATATTCCCTGTATCTTTTCCCCCATTCTTTCCCCTCCCACTCCCCAATGGTAACCCTCCATATGATCTGTATTTCTGTGAATCTGTTCCTGTTCCAGTTTGCTTAGTTTGTTTCTGTTTTTCTTTTTTTTTAGGTTTGGTTGCTGATAGTTGTGAGTTTGTTGTCATTTTACTATTCACATTTTTTATCTTCTTTTTTTTAGATAAGTTCCTTTAACATTTCATATAATAAAGGTTTGGTGATGATGAACTCCTTTATCTTATCTGGAAGACACTTTACCTGCCCTTCCATTCTAAATGATAGCTTTGCTGGGTAGAGTAATCTTGGATGTAGGTCCTTGCCTTTCATGACTTGGAATACTTCATTCCAGCCCCTTCTTGCCTGTAAGGTTTCTCTTGAGAATCAGCTGAGAGTCTTGTGGGAACTTCTTTGTAGGTAATTGTCTCCTTTTCTCTTCCTGCTTTTAAGATTCTCTTCTTATCTTTAATCTTGGGTAATGTAATTATGATGTGCCTTGGTATGTGTTTCCTTGGGTCTAACTTCTTTGGGACTCTCTGAGCTTCCTGGACTTCCCGGAAGTCTATTTCCTTTGCCAGGTTAGGGAAGTTCTCCTTCATTATTTTTTTCAGATAAGTTTTTCATGAGATTTGGATGTTGGATTTGGAAGTTGGAATGTTTAAAGTTGTCCCAGAGGTTCCTAAGCCTCTCCTCATTTTTTCAGATTCTTGTTTCTTCATTCTGTTCTGGTTGAATGTTTATTTCTTCCTTCTGGTCCAAACTGTTGATTTGAATCCTGATTTCCTTTTCTTCACTGTTGATTCCCTCTGCATTTTCCTTTATTTCACTTTGCATAACATTTACTCTTCCCTATATTTTGTGACCACACCTAACCATTTCTGTGAGCATCCTGATTACCAGTGTTTTGAACTATGCATCTGATAGGTTGGCTATCTCCTTGTTGCTTATTGTATTATTTCTGGAGCTTCGATCTGTTCTTTCATTAGGGCCATGTCTTTTGTCTTGGTGCATCTATAACATAGTAAGGGGTGGAGCCTTTGGTATTTGCCAGGGTGGGGCAACCCACATTGCTGCATTGTGGAGCTGTATATGGGGGAGGGGTCCCCAAGGGAACAATGCCTTTGCTTGGCCCTCAGCTGGCTTTCAGTCCCTTCCCCCACTACCCATAAGCAAATTGGGCCCTTCTGGTGCTGATTCCCGGGTGAGTGGGTTTGTGTATATTCTAGGACCCTGTGGTCTCCCCAATGAACTCTCCTATGAGGCTCGGAGTTCCTCCCACTGCTTCAACCCCCACAGGTTTTTTTCGGTCAGTGGTTTTGAGACTTTATTTCCCTGCACTGGAACTCTGGGTTGAATGGTCTGTCTCACTCCCCAGTTGTTTCTCCTGGTTTATCCACACGCAAATGTGGGGCCAGAGGCTATGCCAGCCACCATCTCACCCACCCAGGACCTCCAGCCGCTGCTGTGCCGTGAGTCCTCTCTGCCCTGGCTGGCCATCTCCGCCCCTCCTACAGGTCTGGATGAATGTTTCTTTTTTAAATTCTTGGTTGTTGGACTTCTATACAGTTCAATTTTCTGACAGTTCTAGTTGTTTTTTGTTTTAAATTTGTTGTTTTCCTTTGGGCTGTGCAAGAAGGCACAGTGTGTCTATCTATGCCTCCATCTTGGCTGGAAGTCCCTCTGCTCACTTTTTTAATTGGATTTTTTTGTTTGGTGTTGTGTTGTATGAATTATGCATATATTTTGGAATTAACCCTTTGATACCAAAACCTGCTAAGAATAACACAAAAAAGAAAACTACAGATCAATATCTCTGATGAATATAGCTACAAAAATCCTAACTTTTTTTCTGAGAAAATCTTGAAATCAGAAAAGTAATCCACATGCAGACGCTTTAAACTAAGATAGCAAATATTTTCTTTGATAATGATTCTGATTTAAATTGTCCTTTATTAGCATTATTGTTTCTTCATTTGTTCTTAGGGAATGCATGTGTTTTTGAATTTTCCTATGGAAGCATTCACTCACAAAATGCTAGAAACAGGAACTAAAGCTTCACTGACTAATCTCAACCTCCTTGACTCCATTGACCTTTTTCAAAGCTTAACATTATACAACTTGGAAAATACACAAAGAATTTCATGTTGTGGAATTGTCCTGGAGAGAGGCTGGGGAGTCCAAATTTGTGGGTAGGGAACAGAGTTCTCATTAAAGAGAATGATATTTCCTGTGAATCTATTTGGGGAGAGGCCAATCAAGAACAGAAATTGAATTCTTCTGTGGAATCAAGAGGAAGAGAAAGTTATTTCTTTTCATTTCCTTTTCTGGCCTCAAGGAGTTGGCATCTAAACTCTAAGAGAAGAGGATACTTAAGAAGTCCCCTTACCTATTTGCCAGGATTAAGCTGGACTCTATAACATGGCAGAGACAAGAGATGGCAGGGAGGTTGATTTTGACCGCAGTGAAGCAGGCCACAATTTAAGGGGGAAAAATGGTGGCAAAAGACCCTGATTTGTGGTTTAGGACTGTAGATTCTAAAAGCCACACCAATTCTAAGTGTCCTGTATTATAGTTCCACTCTTATTTCTTTTAGAAATAGTCTTGTTAAACATTACATAATTCAGGTGTGCTTCGGAGAATTGAGGGACTATCTTAGCACTATGGGTGGTGAAGCTAAGAAGGGGGAAAGCACACCCACACCCTTAGATGCAACGTGAAGTGAACCTTGAGTCAGAACTGGGGAAGAGAATGGGGTGCAGAGCCAGGTGCTGGTTATTCCAAGAGACTGGTGGGTCCCAGAAAAGATTCTGAGAGCACATAACAAACGCCTTCAGGATCCTCAGAGGCACTTGGGAGAAGGAAACCTAATAAAAGACTAGGACCCCTAAGTCAAGCAGAATGAGTGCTTGTATCAAAATAAACCAGTTAAAAAAAGAAGCACAACTTCATTTTGAAGTCAAAGTTTTCTAAGGCTAGAGAACATGCGTTAAAACATATTTAAATATTTTTCTTTCTTACTTTCCAGCTTTTCTTATTTTTTTAATCCAGTGTCTGACAAAACAAGTGTCTAAAAATTTCCACATGTAAGTTGAAATACAGTTTTATCTTTCTAGTAAAGTCCTTCATTACATTTGAGAAAAATGATTTAGGACAAGAAGAAAATCAGTGATGTTAGAGTACTTGAAGTATAATGACTTAAAATTGAAAAAATATTTTTATAAATTAATTTCTGAGCAGGAGTTAATGTTATATATGCATTAGTTTTATCTGTAAAACAGACTCAACTCTACTTATGAATGCCAATCAGAACATTAATAAACAACTGAAGTTTGAATACATCTAGCATATGAGAACTATAAGAATGTCTTCTAAAAATACACTTTAAGAAATTGTATAGACATAAAATATTCACAAGCAGAAATGAAATGTATTTTACTTAGGATTGTGCACATGTACATTAGAGGGAAGTAGTTTTTGAAAATATTTGTTATTTTAAAAGTAATCTAAAGTGCAGATAAAAGAGTTTATTTTCATGCCACCCCCTTCTTCCATCCGTAAAAAATTCTCTGATCTCTCATACCAGAAACAGCCATTGTAACAGAAAAAAGTCAAAAGGAATCTAGGAATTGTTATACCATTTAAGGAATCACTGTGAGACAAGCTGACATCCATAGAACAGAGTGAAGAAGAAGGTGTTTAAATGCAGGAAGTAATGAAAAGGATCTGGCTGGTCATAAATATTGGAGAGGGGATTCTCTCATGAGGTGGAAGTAAAGGATTAGATTTCTAAACTCTCTTTGAGCTCTTAAGATTTTATAAATTTGACACTTTTGTCCACCATTGAATGTTAAAATACACCAGACTAAGTTTATTTTTTAGTTGTTATATCTTGTGTGGTTTTTTACAGTTTTATTTTTATTGACCAAATGCAAATACATTTGTGTGCCTTCTGCCCTCACATAAGTTTCAAAAGGAAGTTATGAAAATAATGAAATCAACCATTCAGGCACTTTATCCAACTTGACACTAAAATGCCACTTGGGAGCAGGACTCATAACCATCCATATTTTTAGGGGATGCTGATTGAGTTGTTGAAGCCATGCCTAGTACATCAAAGGGTCTGAAAGCTCCACAGCCCAATCATTGCCTGATAACGTTAATGATAACAACAAAAATTAGTCATCCGGGCTGCCAATATTTTACTTTTGGCTTTCAATGGTTCACAAGTAGTATTTCTATCTCTTATTTTATTTAATATTACTACAGAGAGGTAAAGCGGGTATTAACAATCATATTTATAGAAGGAAGGATTAGGTTCAGGCAGTGAAAGCAGCCAGGGCAAGGTGGCATGACTAGTTAATGACGAGTAACGACAAAGCAGAGACTTGAACCCAAGTCTTCTGGCTCAAAACTTCCCTTCCCTTCAGTGTTAGATACTGGTTTACCCCAGTACTTTTGTAACCAAAAACGCAAGAGCATCTGACTGCTGTGACAAAAGCCAAGCTTGCGAGACAGCTGTTGGTGCAAAAGGAGAGATTTATTCTGGTACAGCGACTTGGGAGACTGGTGGACTTCTGTCTCAAAGACCATCCCCCCTTTCTGCTCAAGCCTGCAGTTTTTATAAAACTAAGAAGGGGAGGCATTTTTTCCATCCAGTTATCTTTTCACTTTTTGGCATGCTCAGGTCCTGTCCATTCATATTTCTAGCTTGTGTTGCCCTCACTGTAAGAACTTCCTTCTATGCACTCATGGCCAAGGGGAGACTTCCCAGCGCTCCCTGGCAGGGGTGTCCAACCCATGGCTCATGGGCTTCATAGGGCCCATACTGGTTATGAATAAGGCCCAACACAAAACTGTAAATTTACTTAAAACATTTTTTTACTCATCAGTTTTCATTAATGTTTGTGTATTTAATGTATGGACCAAGATGACTCTTCTTCTTTCAATGTGGCCCAGAGATGACAAAAGGCTAGACATCCCTGCAATAGTACCAGGATTAGTGGAGAGGATGGATACCTGCAGAACTTGTTATCAGGAAGCCTGGAGATGCCACAGCCCTCGGGCCACCTCCTAACACTGAAACAGGCATGCACACATGGTAGGGGAGCCAGCTGGAGTCTGCAGGGCACCCCTGATTCCTAGCACACCCACAATGTTCCCTGCAGCCCCTGTGTGGCCCACCCCTCCAAAGTGGCCAGCTGGGCCCATGATCACCCTGTCACTGGTTGCTCGTGCTCTGAGTCCCTGTCTACAGTAACAATTCCCTCTTTCAAAACTTGTACATCAGGGCCAACAGGACCCTGATGTACAAGGGTAAATGGATAGAGGTCTTACCTTTTGTAGTTCCTTCATGCTCTCAAGAGCTGTATTCTTACCTATCTCTGAGTCAAGAGAGTCTTGCTATCTACTAAAGGAGAAGGGGGTCAAGAATGGAGGGAAGCCTTTACATGAGGCAAAAGGATTGCTGTCCTGGGAAGGTGGCATATGCAGTATCTAGAAGATGGCACTGCTGAACGAAGAAAGCTAGTAGACTGCTTCTTATTTCAAGAGGTGGTGTTGCCAACAGGCTTCCACAGTGAGACCTTTGGAAGGTGCTGTTCCTTTCCAAAAGAATAATTTTAAATCTCTTTCAGGCGTGCAGGTTCAGCTTTCCCTTGCACTATCAACGGCAGCAGCAAGATCTGAGTCCCCCTCAGGCAGTGGCCATTTTATCTGCCCGTTTGCGGTGAATCCAAGGCTTCATTCCCTTGAAGTTTAGAGAAGAGTGTGTTGTCAACAGGACATCACAGGGACTGGACCATTGCTTGGCTGACTGCTGTTCAGGACCTTGAGTCTTCCAAGGTCTCCCAGACAAAACCGGTGTAAGAACTCATCAGATGGGTAGATAGATCTGCAATGAGCAAAGTTTTGTAAATTTGTTAGTGTTTGCTTTAAATGTTGTACATATTTTTTCAATTTTTGATTCCAGTTCTATATCAAAAGGGGATGTTCCTGAAACAGAAACTTGGAAGGGTCTTCCATAAACTATTTCAAAAGAGCTCAATTTAAGCCCACTTCAGGTCCATTTCAAATGTGTCTCCTGACATATTTTTGCCAGGGTCTTCTACATTGTGTGGTTCATTTTCTCAGCCTTCCCTGTAGATTGGGGACTCCCAGATGCAGGTAGTTTCCATTGAATCTGCAGTGCCTGTCATGAATGTTTGAAAGGTGTATGTCAATTGGGCAAACCTAATGAAGGGGCCCAACTAGTTTTTCCTTCAAGGTGTCAAACGCTGCCTTACAGTCTCTTGTTCATTCAAGGGTTTCAGCATCTCATCCTTTCAAAGAAATATACGGTGGTTTTGCTATAAGACCAAAGTTTGGAATCCGACTTTGGCAAAACCCTGTAATCCTTAAGAATCCACTAAGCTGCCTCTTGGATTTTTACTGTAGCAATGGCTTGATTTCAATCAGCCATCAAGCTTCTAGCGCCTTGTTTCAGTTGGAATCCCAGGTATGCCACCTCCTATTTGCAAATCTGGGCCTTTTAAAGTGATACTTTATATATTCTTTTTACCAAATGATTCAGGACTGTGGTGGTGTTAGTAAGTCATCTATAGATTGCATAAGAATTCCCTTTAAACTTCAGACTTCAGAATCCAAAGCCTTCTTTTTAAGAGAGGATTGTTTCTTCCATGGAATCCCTGTTCTTTCCTTTAGATTAATTTTTATGGGTTGAATGTTAACCGTACTACCTGGGGCTCTGTCAGCCCAAATAACTTGACTGACCTGCTTGCAGATCTTAGATGGGAAGAGTTTACCTCCAGGTACATCTGGGCAAGTCAGGAGCAGCTGGGGCTGGAGAGCATGTTCCAGCCAGACTCCTAAATGTAATTACTGCTTCTTGGGGGGGGGGGGAGTTATTTGTGCATGCAATTTAAAAAATAATTCCTGGCCCAACAATGGAACAGGACACTTTGACATGTAGAGAAAACTGTGTAAGTTTTTGATCCCCAAGCTGGCGTTCCAGAGGTTGAAGGAACACCTGTTTTTGTAATTGTTGGGTCACTCCAGCAACTGACACGACAGTGGAATTTTTTTTTGGTTAGTTATGCATTTACCTCTGAGTATGCAGCCCCTGTATTGCAAGAAAGTTACCTTGTTCCCCATTCTCAGTTGTACTCAGGGCCCTGTGGGAAAATGGCAATCAGCCAGGAGGTGTCTAAGGGATCCCCTGGGCCTTCCATTTGTCATTGTTTTCTAACACTTCTCAACAAGGGTCTTTATCATTTCTTTTCCTTTTAAAAAGAAATTCTGAGCAGTCTTTTCTCCAGTGGCTTTTCTTTTTTGCAAGAGGCACTTTGATTGGTGCCTGGTAGGTCTTCATCTTTTTCTTTCAGGTCCCATGTATTCTTCTGGTTTTCCCACATGGGTTCTAAAAAAATGGTGGGATGCTTTTTGTGGGCATGGTAAAATTTTTAAAAATCCTCACTCAAAGATATGTCTACTGACTTTTAGAGAGAGAGAAAGGGAGACGGGGGGAGAGAGAGAGGGAGAGAGAGAGGGGGAGAGAGAGAGAGGGGAGAGAGAGAGAGAGAGAGAGAGAGAGAGAGAGAGAGAGAGAGAGAGAGAAAGCACCACAGAGACAGGAAACATCAGTGTGAGAGAGAAACATCAATCAGTTACCTCCCATACATCCTCCATACATGCCCTGACTGGGAATGAAACCCACAACCAGTGTATGTGACCTGACTATGGATCAAACCCTCAGCTCTTTGGTGTACGGGATGATGCTCCAACCAACTGAGCCACCTGGCCAGTGCCTGATCATGGTAAACTTTAAAGGTATGTCTACCAGCAGGAAGGGATTCATTTCCAATGCCCTGTCTAAACGTTGCAGCTTCCTTATGATAGCTGGGACACTTTGCCCAATAAAAGTCGTGTTTAGCATTCAGACACTTTCTGGTGCCTGTGAGTCACCATCGGTGTGCTTTAGGTAGGCCTGATAGATCCTTTCTAAAAATTCAGAAGGGGTCTTTGTTTGGTTTCTGTTGAATGGCCTATATCACATTCAGGACGTTTTGTTCAGGCACCCCTTTTCTAAGCACTTTCAATAGGCAACATTTGTAATGTTCTAGGCGCCCTATATGAATGGTTGAAATTTTTCCAATTCAGTAAATCTGCAGTGGAGAATGGAATATAAGCCCAGTAGTGGCCAGAAGGCTGGCCTTCCTGGTTTATTCCACCCATAAGATATTGCCTCAAAGGGAATCATCCTGCTCTGGATAAGGATGCTACCTGGCCAAACTGGGTACCCTGCCGGGTCTTCGAGGGGGGACCATTCCTTCATCACACGGGGTCAACTGTTGCCCCTTTGGGCCCTGTTTCAGGGATATCTGGCAGCAGCAGTGGTGGTGGCAAGGAAAATCTTGCTGCTGATCCAAAGCATTAAAGAAATTCATCTTTCCATTTTCCTTTTCTTTGCATGTCTTACTATCAGGGAGGGGCTTTGAAGACAACTCCCTTCTCTGTGTCATTAGGTTGTTTCCTTCCTTTGCTGATCCTTATTTTGTAAAGACATAAATGCCTTGACATAAGGGATTTCATACCATATCCCTGACCATTGGCAAAACAGTTCCAACTGTATAGTGGCAGAGTAATTTAGGAACCATTTAGGGACCATTTTCCCCCATAATCTAAAGTATACTGAGGCTGAGCAGTGTTACAATAGAAAACCAATTCCTTCTTAGTCATTGAATCAGAGCTGTACATAAATCAATCTGCTAAAATTTGGCTCAGGGGGCTCCCTTCAGGAGTCCAACCAGAACAACCCTTGATGACATGAAAGTACAAACCCCAAATCATAGCCATAGAAAGACCCCAGACAAAATGGGAACATATAAACAAAACTCGGATCTGTGATTCCATTATTGCAAATGAGTATTCATAAACAAGTCTTAGAGTTTTATCTCCTGCCAATCAATACTACAAGTGTTCCTAACCAAACCCAAAGGGCACGAAGCCCAAGCAGCAGGGATAGGCTAGGATAGCCTACCAACCAGTACCACAATGGCGCTGATACCTAACCAAACCCAAGTGATATAAAGCCCAAATGATGTGAAGCCCAATTGGCACAATGCCCAAGTGGTTTTAAGTCCAAGCAACTTGAAGACCAAGTGACAAAAAACTCAAGAGACAAGGATAGAGGACCCTGGTGTGCATACTGGTTCAACAAACCCAGTCTTGGAGTTCATCTACCTGCTCTTCAGAAACTCATTTTCTTTCACCACGAAGTGTTAGAGGTGGCTGATGTTTTGAGAACTAATGCAATGGAATTTGCTGAGATAACCTTTTAGCAGCTGCTGGAAGTCCCCTTAATCCCACTCCTGGGGTTAGCCTGCCACAGGCAGCGGGGACCCCAGCCTGAGCCCTCCAGAACTTAACGTGGTCCGCACTGTCCCAGCAGAGTAACCAAAAACTGCAGGTTTGGATGCCTGCCACAACAAAAGCCAAACTTGTGAGACAGGTGCTGGTGCAAAAGGAAAGAGGTTTATTCAGGTGATGTAAACTGAAAAACTGGGGACTCTCCTCTCCAAGGCCATTCACCCTTTCTGCTCAAGCCAAAAGTTCTTGTAGAAATAGGAAGGGAAGTGCTTTTTTCTTACCCAACTGTCTTGCTAGCTTTTGGTGTACTCTGGTTCTGTCCATTCATCTTCCTAGCTTTTGGCACATTCAGGGTAAGAAACTCCCCCTGTGCCATCTTGGGCAATGGGAGAGACTCCCTAACGCTCCCTGACTGGCTGAGGTATCAGAGTCAGTGGAGAGGGGAGTTCGAGAGCTTGCTGTCAAGCAGCATGGAGATGCCACAGCCCTCAGCCCACATCCTGATGCTGGGCACATGCCCGCACCTCCAGGGGAGGGTTTGGAGTCTGCAGGGCACCTCTGGTTCCTGTCGCATCTGTGTCCCTACTCAGCATTTGTGCAGCCTGTCCTTCCTAAGTGGCCAGCTGGGCTCATGCTCACTCTGAGGCCAGCTGCCCATGTTCTAACTGACTGTCTATGGTAATGCCTTTGTGGTATATAGGTTTTGAAGTTTACAATTTAATGCTTTTACATCTCAGTAGAAACTGTCAGAATCTAAGTTCTTATAAAACTCAAGGAAAAATTATGATGCAGTTAAAATATGGCAGGACATAATTAATGATTGTTTAGTTTTGTACTATTTTTTGTGCCATTAATTAAAGAGAAAATGCTAAATGGTGGCTTTTTCTTATCAAAAAGTGGTCTGTTTCCTGCTCTGAATCAATTCACCATGTTTTCAGTACCGCAACAGTTTTCGGCTGAGCTTTTATTTATAAAGTTGGAAGCTTGTTGGAACAATTTCTGTTTGTGATCAATAAAGCAAAGCATTCCACCCTCCTCCTCAGCAGACTGCCGCTAGCCCTGACAGTAATGAAATCTGTTTTTTCTAAAGCCAAGAGTTCTGTGTAGGTTTTATAGTGGCAAGGGGCCTCCTGGCGTAAAAAAAAATCTGTTCGTGTTTTTCTCCATCATTTCTTAGTCTAAGTTTGAGGGACTAGGATATAAGTTTCCAAAATATTGGTTAATATGGCTGTTTCCATTTAAAAAAATAAGTCCGATCAATTGTTTAACATTAAGTACATGAAAGAAAGCAAGTTAATTTCCCCCACACATCAGTTTACTGTTATGGTAAATATTTTAGCATCAAGAAGATATTAGCATTGTATGCACATTACCAACAGCTTGTTAAAAGAAAAATGCTAATAAACTATTATATGTATGATGTTTTTACCAAAACTTAATTTTCCTGTAATTTTTTTGAAGCAGAAAAATTGTGCCATGCTTTAGAATTTCTTATGAAACTTCTGGTGAATGAAAATTAGTGATATTTTTCTTGATATTTAAAGTAGTGAGAATTATTGAGCCTATTTATTTTTGTTCAGGCAACTACTCTAGAAGTAAGACTGTGTTAAAAGCTTTGAGTTAAAAGGACAAATTCTCTACAAACTTATGTTGTATTAATCATAATGAATTAAATAAAAATTATTAAGATAATAGATAAATTATGCACATAAACTATATATGATCACATATTGAATTAATAGTAGAATTTTTGCTTAGATTATTGTTATCTCTAGGTAAAATAAGAAATGGATTTAAATAACAAGAAAAGCAATGAAATTAGATATTTCTTTGGGAGCCATGAGAACATATAAACATAATCAAAGATGAATTACTGGGAAAATACTTTAGCATAGTTGTGGCTGTAAAGAACACCCTTATCTCTTTTGGTTAAGGAAAAACATGAATTGCACAAGGCTAGAAAAATAAATAACAAAATACATGTGCTAAACTATACATTCTATAATTGCTTTAAGTCATGCCAGAAATAAAAGATTGATGAAGGCCCTATTAGAAGGGTCCTACTCCAGCTGAGCCTTAAAGCAAAGGTCAAATCTGAGCTGATAGAGGTGGAAAAGAAAGACATTCCCGATGAGAAAGGCAGTATGAAGGGAATCCTAAGGGTGAAAGTAAGCATGGTGTACATTTTCATTTTGTTTGTGAACATATAATATCGAATGCTTTAAACTAAATTGTTTAGAGATGGTTTAAGAAAATGTCTTTAATTTCAATCTCCTGTAAGATTTTGCTGACCTCTCATTGTTGGCATGTTAAGAGCATTAGTAGTAGTAGTAATATTGATTAGACAAGGGAAGTAAAAGCAAAAATAAATAAATGGGACTATATCATATTAAAAAGCTTCTGCAGAGCAAAAGAAACCACCTGAATGGGAGAAGATATTGGCAAACAATGACTCTGAAAAGGGGTTAATATCTAATATATGTAGAGAACAAGCAACTCAACATCAAGCAAACCAATTTACAAAATGAGCAGAAGACATGAACAGACACTTCTTAGAAGAAGTGTCAATCAAAAGGCCAACACACATGTGAAAAAATTCTCAACTACACTAGCTATTAGGGAAATGCAAATGAAAACTGCAATGAATTATTTAAGGTTTTATTTAAGGGTTATTTATATACTTATTATTATAAGGTTTATTTATTATTTAAGGTTTGTTTAGATATACGAGGTTTGTTCATAAAGTGTCCAGCCATGTAATATGAAAATTGAAGACATTTATTGAAGAAGACACAAGATACAAGAAACATTGTACATAGGACAATGGCACCTCAGTTCCATTCAAAGTAGGCACCTTGGGACCTCACACAGTTCTCCCAGTTGCTATCAGCTGCCCCATTGTATTTTCCTGAATCTTATAAATGGTCTGGAATCTCTTCCCTTTCAAAGGTGATCTTAGTTTTGGAAAAAGCCAGAAGTTTCAGGGTGTCAAATCTAGGCTGTTGAGTAACAGGGGGTTGATTAACCTGAGTGATTTGATGTTTCACCAAAATAGTTTTCATGAGACATGATGCATGAGTGGGCATATTGTCATGATGAAGCTGCCAGTCACTAGTTGCCCATAGCTGCAGCCCTCTGAATTACCTGAATAGTTTCTGTGGAGGAATGTTCAAGCTTAATGCAAAATTTGATACAGATTCATTGTTCTATTCATTCAGTCATTTTGAGTGCAACAGCCACACAGCGCACATGCTCACTCAATAGCACCTACCACCCCCACTGACTAGTACAGTGAAATTGTCGTTGTTCATGGCTGTGCACTCCAGTCCACTCTCCTTGGCTACCAGGTTACATTGATGTCACGCAAATTTTTCTCATTATATTATCAATGGCTGGAATTTTTCGGGACATATCTTGTATTCCAGAAGTGGGATCATTGCATCTAAAGGCAGTTCCATTTTTACTTCTTTGAGGAAACTCTGTAATATTATCCATAGCTGCTGCACCAGTCAGCATTCCCACCAACAGTGTGCAGGGTTCCTCTTTTTCCTTATCAGTGCCAGCTTTTGTTCTTTGTAGTTTTACTGATGATAGCCACATTCTGACAGGAATGCAGTGTGATCTCTTTGTGGCATTAATTTGCATCTCTCTGATAGTTAGTGATGTTTAGCTTTTTTTCATATCTCTATTGGCCATCTGTATGTCCTCTTTGGAGAAGTGTCTGTTTTGATTTTTAGCCTATTTTTAATTGGATTTTTTGTCTTCTTGGTGTTGAGTTGTTTAAGTTCATTATATATTTTGAAAATCAACCTTTTATCAGAAGATTCATTGCTGAATGGCAAATATATTCTCCCATTCAGTGGGTTCCCTTTTCATTTTGTTGGTTTTCTTCTCTTGTGCAAAGTTGTTTTAGTTTAATGTAACCTCATTTCTTTATTTTTTTTCTTTATTTTCCTTGCCTGAGGTTATACATCAGCAACCTGGAAATGTCTGAAATTTTACTGCTTATGTTTTCTTCTAGGATTTTTATGGTTTCATGACTTACATTTAAGTCTTTAATTCATTTTGAGTTTATTCTTGTGTATGGTGTATGATAGTGGTCAAGTTTCATTTTTTTGCATGTATCTGTCCAATTTTCCCAACATCATTTTTTGAAGAGACTGTCTTTTCCCCATTGTATGTTCTTGCCTCTTTTATCAAATGGTAATTGACCTTAAAAGTATGGATTTATTTCTGTGCTCTCTATTCTGCTCCATTTATGTATGTGCCTGTTCTTATGCCAATACTATGTAGTTTTGATTGCTCTGGCCTCGTAGTATGGCTTGATATCAGGTAGTGTGATATCTACAACTTTGTTTCTTCTTTCCCAAGGTTGCTGAGTCTATTCAGGGTCTTTTGTGGTTTTATATAAATTATTGCTATATTCTATATCTCTGAGATATGCTATTGGTATCTTAATAGGAATTGCTTGGAATCTGCAGGTTCCTTTGGGTAATATGGGCATTTAAGGATGGTAATTTTTCCTTTACATAAGCATGATATATATGCTTCCACTTATTTGTATCTTCCTTGGTTTCTTTCTTCAGTGTCTTATTTTCTGAGTACAGGTTTTTTACTTACTGGTTAAAATTTATTCTTAAGTACCTTATTTTTGGGGTTGCAGTATTAAATTGGATAGTTTTCTTAATTTCTCTTTCTGATAGTTCATTATTGGTTTATAAAATGCCATCAATTTATTAATGTTAATTTTGCATTGTGCTATTTTGCCTAATTTATTTATTAGATCTAGTAGATTAATTTGGTGGGGCCTTTAGGGTTTTCTATGTACAATATTATATCACTGTGAATAATGAAAATTTTACTTTTTCTTTTCTAATTTGGATGCCTTTTATTTTTTCTTGTTGGATTGCTGTGGCTAGACTTCCAGTACTATGTTGAATAAGAGTGGTGCTATTTTGAAAGATTATATGCTCCACTATGTTTATTGCAACATTATTTCAATAGCCAAGATCTGGGAACAGCTCAAGTGCCCATTAGTAGATGAGTGGATAAAAAAGCTCTGGTACATCTATAGTATGGACTACTACTTGGCTGTAGAAAAGAAAGAAATCTTACCTTTTTTGACATCATAGATGTACCTGAGAGTATTATGCTAAGTGAAATAAGACAGTCAGAGAAAGACAAATATCATATGGTCTTTGTTATATGTTAAATATAGTGAAAAAAACCTGCTGAACAAAATAGGTACATAGGCATGGGTATGGGGAACAGCCAGACCATTGTCAGAGGGGAGGGGTTTAGGGGGACTGCATAAAAGAAGGTGATGAGATTAAGTAAATATATATCTTTGTCTGTGTGATATATATATGATATCATATATTATATATTACACACATACAAATATACATACATATATATCATACATACATATATACCATATATTATATACATATCACACATAGACAAAGACAACAGTGTGGTGACAGTCAGAGGGAAAGAGGCATGGGGGTAGGTGAAGTGGGTGAAGGGAGGAAAATGGGGGTAGAAGGAGACTTTGCTGGGGGTGATGGGTGCAGGATGTAGTATGCAAATGATGTTTTATAGAGTGTACACTTGGAACCTGTATGGCTTTGCAAAGCAATGTCACCCCAATACATTAAATTAAAAAATAGAGATGGACCCTTAGATAGAGAGCAGGCTGACAGCTGTTTGTGGGGGCCTAGTAGGGGGGAAAGAGAGATTGGCAAAAAAGAAAAAAGAGAGAAAGAACTCTTGCACATGGACAGCAGTGTGGTTACTGCTGGGGGGATGGGAGGTGGGGAGGTGGAGGAGTGTACAGGGGGATAAGTGCTAATAGAGGGAGACTTGACTTGGGGTGGTGAACACACAGTGCGGTGTACAGATGATGCGTTGTAGAATCGTGCACCTGAAACCTGTATAATTTGTTAACCAGTGTCAATTTATTTGAAATTAAATCAAATGAAAACTAACTACAATGAGAAACCACCTCACACATTTGAATGGCTATTATCAACAAGACAAGTAATAACAAGTGTTGGAGAGGTTGGGAAGAAAATGGAACTCTCATTCACTGCTGGTGGGAATGTAAACTGGTACAGCCACTATGGAAAAAAGTATGGAAGTTTCCCCAAAATTAAGAGTAGAGTTACTATGTGACTCAGCAACCTCTCTTCTGGCTATCCACCCCCAAAATTTGAAAACATTTATTGACAAAGATATATGCACCCCTAAATTCATTGCAGCATTATTCATGGTGGCCAAGACAGGGAAACAATTAAAGTGTTCCTTGATAGATGATTGAATAAAGAAAATAAATTATGAAATACTACTCAGCCATAAGAAAAGATGAAATACTGCCCTTTGCAACATAGATTGACCTTGAGAATATCCTGCTAAGCAAAATAATTCAGAGAGGGAAAGTTAAGAGTCATATGATTTTACTGATCTATGTTCTATAAAAATAACAAATAAACATACAAGAATATCAAACAAACAAAACTTCATAGCCACAGACAAAGGTATGGGGTTATCAGAGGAAAAGGGAGTGGGGTCTAGTAAACAGTAAAAGTGCTCAAATATATGGTGATGGAAGAAGATCTGACTTTGGGTGGTGGGTATGAAATTTAATATACAGGTGATATCTTCTAGAATTATACACTTGGAACATAAAATTTTATTAACTAATGACACCCCAATAAATTTAATTAAAAATATTGATGGTGATAATGCAAAATGATACAGCCACTTTAGACAATAGTTGCATATTTTCTTGTTAAATTAAACATACATATAAAATCCAGCAATTCTCTGTTTAGGTATTTACCCAAGATAAACAAATATTCTTAGCAGCTTTATTTATAATAATGAAATGTTGGAAACAAGTCAGATATCCTGCACCTGGTGAATGGTTAAAAATTTGCATTTAACAAAGGAAAACCACTCAGAAACAAAAATAAATGTACATAGTTATACATGAAACAGCCTGGATGGATATTAAAATTATTATATTAAGTGAAAGAAGGAAGTCACAGAAGACTTAATGCTGTATGATTCCCTTTACATGAAATCTTTTAGAGGAGAAAACTATAAGGATAGAGAAATGTGAGTGATTGTCAAGGATCAGATATAGTGGGAAAAAATTGACTGAAAAGCTGCATTAGGGCATTTTGGGTAATGATGGAAATTCTCTATATCTTGGCCATGTTGTGGGTACCTGACATATAAAGGTGTCAACACTCATTAAATTGTACAGTTGAAAAGGGTGAAATTTATTTTATGCAAATTATACTTTAATAGTATCAACAATAAAACAAAAACGAACTTTAAAAAGAACAACAACATATAGGTGATAAAGGCAGAAAATAAGAGCATCTGTTTGTTTCACCACATTTGGCATAATTTATTATCCCCAGGTCGCACAAATGGGATGGGCAAAGGAAAGACTGGGAGCTGACCTCCATGGTGTCTACTTTCAATATTGTGATATTTGAAACATAAAAGTTCATTACCTATTCAAAACTAAATTTAAAAATTTATCATAACAAATTCCATTGTGTATAAAAGTAATTATAATCCCCCTTTACATACAATCCTAATACTCAGAGGTAAAGATTACAGGCTGGTGACTGTTTCTGATCTTTTTCTAGGCATTCCCATACAAACATATTGTATTAGTCAGCTATTGTGGCCTAGTGCTGCATAATAAATGACCTTAAGAATTTAAAAATTAGAATAATTCCCATAAAAATCATTATTTCCAGTTCTTAAAAACTTAAATATCTGTTAATGTTTGTCCCACATTCTAGAGTAGCAAAACTTGGCTGAGGCTAAGTAGGAACCACATTCTTTAGGTCATCCGAGTGCTCTCCAGGTTGCAGCATTCCCAAGTCCTATTTTCCCCAAATTAAAGGCAAATGTCAGAGAATTGCTTCTTTGTACATCATGTGTTTATCAAAATGAAACAATAAAAAGCTGAAATGGCCTTGTTTTTTCTCAATGGAAATGAAGTCTATTTATATGTGTTTAATCTGTCTTCTGTTTCATTCACTCGTTCACACTTCTTTTTTTTTGGCCCTGTGGGTATTTAAATTTACCAGCCCTGCCACAGAGGAACATTACAGAGGAAAACATCTAACTTGTTAATTATATGTTCTTTTTCTTTGAAAGACTGCATCAGCACATCTTCAGACATATTTTTAAGGCTGTACATTTCTGTCTTGCCAAAAGAAAAAGTCAATACTCAGGCTTAAGTTGATCTTTGCGTAAGAAATTGACTTCAAGTCAAACTAATTTATTGTGATTATTGTCCATTGTAATTGTTGACAGTGGGTACAGTCTTCACCTAAGCTTTTTTTCAGATATTCTGAGGCTGTAAAAACCTATTTCTGCTTATTTTCATGCTAGTCCACCAGCATAATAAATAATTTTCTGTTTATTGAATCCTTTAGATTCTTAATTATTTTCTATGTCTTTGCCTTCCTTGCTGTGTGATAAGGTTCCTGGAATCAGGGCTCATATTTCAGTCATCTCTACAATGTGGGAACCTGGTAGAGTAGCACATAGTAGTATAAAAGAGGAACAAACTCAGTGGAGAAACATTCTTTCAGGAACCCTAGAGAGCTGATTAAAATAAAAGTACTATCTGTCAATAATGCTGTTTTTTTGCTCAGAACCTTTGTGAATTTTTTTTTAAATCATGGAAGCATGGGCCGCTGATTTAATTCTGAGCAATTAGGATTTTTACATGCATCTGAGAATGGAAAACAATTTGCTCCTCTATTTGAATGATGTGTATTTCCATGTTTCTTTGTGCCCAAGAATTTCCAGGGCTGTTTTCAAGTCATCCTTAACTCCGTGATGGGAAATATTGGCATATCACAAAGGTTATTTCACAGATGCGGACATGGGGTGGTGTACGGGAGTCAGAGTGTGTGCCAGGCCTTCCCGAGGAATTATGTGGTTTACAGACACTGTTGTTCCCCCTCTGTATCCTTCTTTCATCTCTCACTCATTTATTGCTTCTTCTTGATTTTATTACTTCTTATTATAGATAAGAAGAAAGATAAGGTATGAAATAAAGGAAATATAAAAGAGAAGAGAGAATACAGTAATTAAATGCAAGAAAATAAAACATGTAGATAGAAACAGAGTTCTGGAAACAGAAAGATACATCTTTCAAGGAAGAGTGAAATCCAAATGAAATTGTTAAAAGCTCCATCTGTGAGCATACAAGCTAGCCAGAGGGTGGGGGTGAAGTAGGAAGTTTTTAGAGTCTTACTATCTATGTAATTATGTATAAAGGAAATTAAAATATTTTATTAGAAACAATATTAAATTTCATTCAAAGTCATTTTCTATAAAAATGGATTTTCCTCCAATTTCATAAGTAATAAAATGTCAAGCTAAAATCTAGAAAAAGCTTACATGTTCTAAAGATTTTCATAGAACCTCAATCATCTTCAGTACTATTAAGGATGTTGCACATGTTAGGAATTGATTTAGAGAACAGTTAAGCACCATCTGTGTGCCATTTATAGTGAAAAAAAGTATCTTTAAACTATTTATATTCTGAGATTATTTAAATTCTTGGACAAAGTAGAATTAGTTTGTTTTCAAGCAGCAACTTGGCCTTACTCTAGTTATACTCATAGGATTTATTATTTTAACTATTTTATATTTATAATACATTAAACATGAACAATAATGTTTCTTCTATTTTTTAAATCCTTTGAGCAAATGACATTTTTAATGAGACACAAATCATGACAACTATACATACAAATACATTACCTCTTTAATCAAATAATATTTCTAAAAAGATGATTTCTATATTTGACAAAAATCTGTATTATATTGAATATTAAATAGAAAAATGTAATTAAAGTAATTCATATGAGACTTCAATCACTTTTATTTGTGCTTAGCTCATACTAAAATTTTCCTCTTCAGTTTGCTGTAGTTCTTCAGCGACTTGCATTTAATATCCACCAATGGTGATAGATTTTCCTTTGTTAGTATTTATTCTTTCTCACTATTACCTTTGTCTCCAACAACTCAAGCGCACATACACATTATATTCAGGTACATTAAATCCCAGGTTTTCACCAAGAGAGGCTCCTTTACCACGAACATTGCCCCTGCATGTGTTGCATACAGAACCTAAACTTTAGGGAAGTGTGGACTGGATCATGGCTAAGAAGGCACTGGGTCTTGGTTCTGGGGCCACATCTTTAAGTATTAAGAACAAAGAGCTCTTGCTTTATCATTAAATTGTATCTTTCTGTCCTAGAGTTTAACATTTATTTTTGGAGTACTTGTCTTTAAAATATCTGGTATATTGTAATGGGCTGTGAGGGGGATGTTTGAAAGAAAACCAAGGAAAAGAAGACATTGTCCTGGATAAGGTAGGTTTTTCTGGTTTGGGGAAAATATGCCCTCCTGGATCATATGTGGTGCATCCTAGTTTCTGGTGGCCAAATATTCCTTATATGAATTAGCAATACAGTGTTATAGCGATAAATGCAGGGCTTTTGCCTGGACTTTTCCTTTGTACCTATCTCTTCAGTCTTTATTTTGCAGGACTGGCCAAATATTGAGGAGGTCAGGGTTTAAATCTTACCTCACCTTGAAGACACATCTAACCCCAAGATTTCTTTTCTTTTTACTGTATGTATACTTCATTCCACCAAAGCTGTAAGTCTCTTGAACAACTTCTGCTGCTCCCCATCATGATGTGTTGTAGATGCTGGTGTACCGGAGACAGGAAAGCAGAAAGTGCTCCTAAATCTATGAATTACACTCCTAATAATGACTTCATGGTCATCTTACTCCTATCAGTGAACCCAGTGCCACCAGTCGTGCCGCAGTGGTAAGGAACATTTAATATAGGGTCTGAGTTCTTGTTACCCGGATGTGTTCAGTCAGAGACTTGAAAGGAAGCAAGGTGAGGCTAAAGGAAGAGAATTAAAAAGGGTGGAGAACAAAAGACTGAGGCACTTTGGAGCATCTCTCAGATATCTTAAAACTGTTAGAGGTATTTTTCCTTAATGATATCCTTAAGATATTACATTTTTCTGGAGCAGGAAGAAATACCTGCCCTTATTCTTTCTCTCCACTAAACAAAATCTTGCTCTTTGCACAACTGTTTCCTCCACACAGAAACTCTTTTATTTTTGTTATTTTTATTTTTGAAAATCATAATTCACTGCTGACATGATGCTTTAATATTTACCTCACCTTCCTTTGAACATTTATAGCATTTGTTTATAATTATCATTAAATAATTATCATATAGTATTATATTCTTGTTCATGTTCATGTCTTAACACATATATGTATATGTACATACACACATGCACACACACACATATATATACACACACACTTGGTTTAAAGTCATGTTTTATTTATATACTCAATACATTTACAGTGCCTGGAATTAGTAGCTGTTCAATAAATACTGATGATTGGACTGATGTGATGAGTAAATAAGGACACAAATGACTGAATTAATCTTAGCACATATCTTGGTGTAAATGAGTTTAAGTTTAAATTAAAAGGACGATATTTCATCACCTTGTGTTTTTTTGTGGAGGGTGTTGTATTTTTGGAGAGTCGGTAAAAACAAAGAAGCCATAGAGCATTTGAAGATCAAAGGATGGCTCTCAGTGTAAAATATACCACCCCCCACAAAAAAATCTTTCAACAAACATGTGAGTCTGGTAGAGACAGCATAGCTCTGTATCTGCTTTAGAGACAAAGACTGGTTCTTATTTATGTTATTATTCCTAGTGCTTAAAACTGTGACTGGCTAGCTATCAGGGGGTGTTTGTTGATTAACTATAGCTAACACATACTGAATTGTTGCTGTAAGGCCAAATCTGTGCCAAGTGCTTACACCAATGCTATCAGGTTTTATTATTATTTTAATTTTATAGTATAGACAGAGAATTAAAGAGTTTTAGAAATATGCTGAGGCTGCACAATAAGTTATGAGACAAAGTTCAATTGCAGAGGAATATTTATGCTGAGAACAGGAACTTATAACTTTGAGAATCTTGTAACATAGCTTCAAGTTGTCTTTATTTGCTAAGAAGAACCCAAATTGTATAAAATTATACTTGGCTCCTATAAGGTCATACAGGTCATATTCAGTATGATCTGAGATGGACAATGAGTAATGAAGATACGCATGTATATTTTAAAGAGATCTGGGGCCATTCATTCGGCTAGAAATCACATTCTTTTCAATTTTATATTATAGCCCTGCTAGTCTATATAATCACTTTATCTCAGGAGGATAAAAGTTTGGGACACATTGAAAGCCTGCTTTTAAAATGGTTTCTAAATCATTGATTTGATTCCCAACTTCATCCACTCCACTGTTGTCTCTCTGTAAATAGTTCTTTATTTCAATTAGTGTATTTCTGACTAGATCTTTTTTTAGGCTGTTAAGGTCATCACTAAATTTTTTAAGCAGCCTTGTAACAAGTGTTTTGAACTCTGCGTCTGATGGATTGTTTATCTCCATTTTATTTAGTTCTTTTTCTGGAGTTCTGATCTGTTCTTTCATTTGGGCCATGTTTCTTTGTCTCCTCAGTTTGGCAGCCTCCCTGTGTTTGTTTCTATGTATTAGGTTAGAGTCACTGCTGTGACTCCCCATCTTGGTAGTGGGGCCTAACGTAGTAGGTGTCCTTTAGGGCCCAGTGACACAGCTGTGACCCTATGACCCAAGCTGAGTGTTCCATGGGTGCCTTTTGTGTGGACTGAGCACACCATCTTCCTGTAGCTGAGCCTTGATTGCTGCTGGCAGGTCAATGGGAGGGGTTCACCCAGGCCAGTCAGCTGCAAGGACTGGCTATGACCACTGACCACCAGCCTTCACTGTCTGTGGAGGATTGGCTGTGCAGGGGCAGGGTGGTGGCGCTCCAACGTAGTCTATAGCTGTTCACTGGGTGTGTAAGCTCTGGGGTTTCAGAATATAAGGAAGCAAAAAAATAACCAATCCAAACAACATAAAGATGAAATTAAGAACAGACTGACAGTCACCAGAAGGGAGAGGGGAGGGAAGATCAGGGGAAAAAGTGAAGGGTTTACAGGAACAAATATAAAGGACACATGGATAAAAACTAGGGGGGTGGAAATGGGAGGGAGGTGGGGAGGGCTGGGGCAGTGGGCTGGGATGGGAGTAAAAGACAGAAAACTGTATAAGAACAACAATTAAAATAAATTTTAAAAAAGAAGAAGAACAAACAGGTAGGTACAGAATAGCCATGGGGATGTAAAGTACAGTATAGGGAATGGAGCAGCCAAAGAACCTATCTGCATGACCCATGGACATGAACAATGGTGTAGGATTGCCTAAGGGAGTAAGGGATGCTGAATGGAAGGGGGCAAAGGGAAAAAATTTGGACAGCCCTAATAGCATAATTCATAAAATATAATTAAGTGCAGAGAAACAAAACTAAAATAAAATAAAATAAAATAAAAGGTCATGAGCCATTAAACAAAAGAACAGCATAAAGAAAAAAGAATACAATAAAATGAGGATATTATAAGCAGCCTCTAGGACAACTTCAAGCATTGCAACACTTGGATCATAAAGGTGCCAGAAGGAGAAAAGAGCAAGAAATTAGAAATCTATTTGAATTAACAGTGAAAGAAAACTCCCCAATTTGGTGAAGGAAATAGACATACAAATCCAGGAAGCGCAGAGATTTCCAAACAAGTTGGTATGAAAGAGGACCATATCAAGACATATCATAATTAAAATGCCAAAGGTCAAAGATAAAGAGAATATTAAGAGCATCAAGATAAAAGCAGTTACTTATCTACAGGGGAGTTCCCATAAGACTGTCAGCTGATTTCTCAAAAGAAACTTTACAGGTTAGAAGGGATTGGTAAGTAATATTCAAAGTTGTGAAAAGCAGGGACCTACAACCAAGATTGCTCTACCCAGCAAAGATATCATTTAAAATTGGAGGGCAGGTACAGAGTTTCCCAGACAAAACAAAACAAAACAAAACATAACAAAACAAAACAAAACAAAACACCCTAAAGGAGTTTGTCATTGCCAAACCATTATTATACGAAATGTTAAAGGGACTTTTTTAAGAAAAAGAAGATCAAAACTATGAACAATAAAATGTCAATAAATACATATCTATCAACAACTGAATCTAAAAAAATAGCTAAGCAAACAAGAATAACAGAGACAGAATCATGGACATGGAGAGTATTTTGAAGGTTGCCAGATGGAAGGGAGCTGGTATTGGGGAATGGGTGAAGAGGTGAGAGGATTAAAAAAATACAAATCAGTAGTTACAGAATAGCCACAGGGATGTAAAGTACAATATAGGAAATGGAGTAGACAAAGAATGTATATGAATGACCCATGGACATGAATAATGGTGTGGGGATTGCCTGAGGGAGTAGGGGGTGCTGGATGGAGGGAGGTAAAGGGGGAAAATTGGGACAACTGTAATAGCATAATCAATAAAATATAATTAAAAACTTAAATGGTTTCTGGGAGCATTCTATATCAAATACAAATATATAAATGCATTCTCTATAGTCAGTTCTCAGTGCTATCTGGAGACATACAGAGGTTACTGAGATCCTTTTGTTGGATCCAAAATCAAAAATAACAATTTCAGCTCATACAATTTTACTCATATGTAGAATCTGAATAAAAAAATAAGCAAAGAAAACAGAAACAAACTCATAGATACAGAGAATAAATTGATGGTTGTCAGATGGAAGAGAACTTGGAAGGAGGGGTGAAAAAAATAATAGGGGTAAAGAAGCACAGATTGGTAGTTATAATAATTGTCATGGGGATGTAAAGTACAGCATAAGGAAGACAGTCAATAATATTGTAGTAACTACATATGGTGTCATAGGAGTACTGGACTTTACAGGGTGATCACATTATGAAGCAGATCAATGTCTAATTGCTATGTTGTACATCTGAAAATAATATAATATTGCATGTCCACTGTAATTAAAAATGAAATTGAAAAATATAAAAATTTTAGGGTGCCAAGAAAATTCAATGGATGAAAGAACAGTTTTCTTAACAAATGGTGCCAGAGCAACTGAATATATCCACATGCAAAATAAAGGCAATCTACATCACAGGAGAAACTTTTTGAAAATTTATATCTGGTAAGAAACTTGTGTATAGCATATATAACCAACTGTTACAACTTGACAATAAAATGACAAAATTAACAAATGGATAAAGGCTGTAAATAGATAGTTCTCCAAAGAAGATACAGAAATGACCAGTAAGCACATGAAAAGATGCTCAACAACATTAATCTTCAGGGAAATGAAAACC
The DNA here is from genome assembly GCA_004027475.1 of Anoura caudifer. Taxonomy (NCBI): domain Eukaryota; kingdom Metazoa; phylum Chordata; class Mammalia; order Chiroptera; family Phyllostomidae; genus Anoura; species Anoura caudifer. The sequence goes on from PVKU01004022.1 coordinate 155,958, forward strand.
AAAATCACAATGAGGTCCCACTTCACACTCCACACAAGCAGGGTTATAATAAAAAAGAGAGATAATAACAAGTGTTATCAAAGTTGTGGAGAAGTTAGAACCCTCGTATACTGGTAATGGGAATGTGAAATGCTGTAACTATTGTGGGAAAATCAGCCTGGTAGTTCCTAAAATAATTAAACGTAGTTACCATGTAACCCAGCAACTCCACACCTAGGTTCACACCCAAGATAAATGGAAACACATTTATACACAAAAAAGGAATGAAATATTGGTATATTCTGCACTAGAGAGGAATCTTGAATGCATTGTTTAGTAAAAGAAGCTAGTCACAAAATACTACCTATTGTATGGTCACTTTTAAATAAAATGCCCATAGTAGACCAATATACAGAGGCAAGAATAAATTAGGAGCTGCCCAGGAGTATAGAGGATGGGGCTTGGGGTGCCATGGCTAAAGGGTGTGAGTCTTCTTTTTAGAGTAACAAAAAATCACCTAAAATGAATTATGGTGAAAGGTACACTACTCTATAAATATACTAAAAGCTATTGTACTGTACATTTTATTTTTTTGTATTGTACAATTTTAAGTGGTAAATTGCCTGGTTAATTATGTCTGAGTAAAACTTGCAAATTCAAGGAGTGCAATGAAACCAAATCTTGATACATATGAATAAAATCAGACCTAGGTGCATCATAGTCTTAACTATTAAAAACAAGTAATGAAGAGAAAGTCTGCAGAATTCACATTAAAAAAAAATAGTGGAACAAAGATAAGAAATGGAACTGACTTTCCATTATATATAATGCAAGCCAGAAGATAATATATTTAAAGAGTTGAAAATAAAAAGTTGGCTTAAAATTCTATATCCAGCAAAAAGATCTTTAAAAAATGAAAGCAAAATAAACATTTTTAGAGTAACAAAATCTGAGGGAATTTGCTACTAGGAGGCCTACAATGAAAAAAACTCATAAAGTTCTTTAGGCTAAAAAACAAGATTTTATTTTTCTTCTTTTTGAAAAACATTTATTTATTTATTTATTTATTTATTTATTTATTTATTTATTTATTTGAGAGAGAGGGGAAGGGAAGGAGAAAGAGAGGGAAACATCAATGTGTGGTTGCCGCTCACACGCATGCTACTGGGGATCTGGCCCGCAACTCAGGCATGTGCTCTGACTGGGAATTGAACCTGTGACCCTTTGGTTCGCAGGCTGGCACTCAATCCACTGAGCCACACCCCCCAGGGTAAAAGAAGACTTTAGATAGAAACTGCCCAAAGGAAGGAATAGTGCCTAAAATGCTAAATTTGTAGGTAGATGTAAGAGATTATTCTTGTTTCAAAATTTTATTAAAATATATTAGATGAAAGCAAAAAAAAAAATGTAACAATGTATATGGGATATATAACATATATGGATATATAATTGACCAGAATAGGATAAAGGACAGGAAAGCAGAAAAGTATACTGAAGAATATTGTGATGTTCATAAAGTCTACATAAATTTGTAACATGCCAAAGGAATGATTCCAGAAAGGTATATTTAAATGGGCATATAGAAAGAGATATTATTGCATAGTATTCTGTATTCTTAGGTCCTCTGCCATCAGAAGAACATACTACAAAAAAATTTGGACCATACACCACTCACCATTTACCAAAAACTCAATTAAGTTTGATTTTGAAATATATATGTATATATGTGAAAAAATCCAAGTGTATTATTCTTGTGATGGATAACAAACAATAAGTAGATATATAAGGTTTAACTGAAACACACCTGGGGAAAACTGGTACAAAATCTGGATATTTGACAAACAGTATTATAATATTTGAACCTTGAAAAGGAAGCCAAAATTTCCTTTTTCTCACACTTAACAAAAGTGGGGAGGACAGAATTATACTAGTGAATGCCAGAAAAATGTCATCAGCAAGTAAGCAGAATATCTGCAATTAATAATCAGGGGATGAAAAATTCTAAAAGAGTTTCCTTGAATTTCCCAAATGCTTTATAGAACCTCGGGTGTTTTTTTGTAATAATACATAACTCTTTCACATATTTTTTTAATCTCCTTTACCTTCTGGTTGGACTGGGAAATGCTTTCAAGTCAAGTGCTTGCAGACTGTGTCCCCGCAAGAACATGTGTCTGCATTTGCCTTGTTTCGTTGCAGTAAGTCATGAAATTGGCCTTAACAAAGTGTGTTAGTGTGTGGTTGAAACCTTTAATCAAAGGACCTTACGCTGGGCAAGGACTGATTTCTGTTAGTTTTTTATTTTTATTTTATTTATTTGTTTTTGTTTTATTTTTATTTTATGTATTTCTATTTTTATTTTCCAACGACAGTTTACATTTAATGTTGCATTAGTTTTAGGTGAATAGTATAGGGGTTAGACATTTATATAACTTAAAAACTGATCCCCTTGATAACTATAGTACCCATCTGGCACTATGCTATTATATTACATAATATAATAGCATATAATTATAATATTATAGTTATTATAATATTACTGAATATATTCTCCATGCTGTACTTTACATCTCGTGACTACTCTTTGACTACTCAAAATAAATGCCAATTTGTGCTTTGAATCCCTTCACCTTTTTCACCCAGCTTCTCAGTCTCTCTCCCACCTGGCACCCATCAGTCTGTTTTCTGCATTTATGACTTTGCTTCTCTTTTTATTTTGTTTTTAAGATTCCACATACAAGTGAAATAATATTGTATTTGCTTTTCTCATTCTGAATTATTTCACTTAGCATAATACCCAGTAGGTCTATCCATGTCATCACAAATGAGATTTCATTCTTTTTTTATGGCCAAGTAATGTTCTATTTTATATATGTATGCACCCACAAATATTTTCTAAAAATTACAGGAGCAACAAGTTATTTCATATACATAAGTCTGATGTTTAATAATTCATGGTAAATAATTCACCTAGTTCATAAAGATTCAGAATATATTTTAAAACGTTCAAGGGCAAATGCTAAGATTTATAGATGGTCACAATCACAGGCTAGAAAATTGAACAAATGTTTTAAGACTGACAAGAATTCTATGAGAACATTACTTTTTACCAGTAAAGAAGTTAATAGTTTGAAGAAGAAAAATTCAGCACTAGCAAATGACTGGCAAGAGATGCCATGGTTGTCTCTTTGCCAAAGTAGCAGGCCTGTTTTTAAAGCTTATGTAATTATTTATATTTTAAGCAGGTTTTTGAGACATTGAAAGATAGCTTAGGAAGCTGACACTTGGGAGATGACATGGGGACTGTAACAGCATGTGTAAGCATCAGCCAGGGACAGCATTTTTAAAACCTCAGGTGAGAGAGAGAAGGGGTCGGGGGAGAGAGAAAAGGTGAGGAGAGAGGGAGGAAGGGAGAGAGAGAGACAGAGAGAGAGAGAGAGGGAGAGGGGAGAGGGAGA